>MJUU01046924.1:124736-145518 GCA_002080025.1 Modiolus philippinarum | reverse complement strand
TTGACAACCCTTTGGCCAATTCACTTCAAACTTTGTAGAGGTATTGGATATGATGGCCTCATGATCTGTATACTTTTTCGTGAAATTTCCATTTTTCTTGCAAGAGTTAAGGGACTTTATTTGTTAATTTTAAGGCAATTTTTTACATGTCACGCTCTAACTTGACAACCCTTTGGCCAATTCACTTCAAACTTTGTAGAGGTATTGGATGTAATGACCTCACAATTTGTATACTTTTTCGTGAAATTTTGACTTTACTTGTTTCATATGTCGCGCTCTAACTTGAGAACCCTTTGGCCAATTTACTTCAAACTTTGTAGAGGTATTGGATATGATGGCCTCACGATCTGTATACTTTTCGTGCAATTTCCATTTTTCTTGCAAGAGTTATGGGACTTTGTTTTCAATTTTAAGGCAATTTTTTACATGTTGCGCTCTAACTGATAAGTACTTTGATCAGCTCACTTTAAACTTTGCAGATTAATTTCTTAAAGAGAAATCAAGCTTAATTAGTCAGTTACAGGTGCTTCTGAATTGAAAACCCCTTACCTAAATCACTTAAAGTTTTGAAGGGTGATGACGGGCGTATCATGCGACTTGGCGCAGCTGTTTATTGTTATGTTTTATTTTTTATAACCAAATTTGGTTTGTACAAATTTTATATTGATAAAAATTTTCCTTTTTGTTTTTGTTTCGTTTTTTTACAGTGTTTATTTTTTGAAATTGTTTTTTTTACCCATTTAATTTTATCAAAAAACTTATCTATGGGGACCAGCTCGTTTAATAAAAACCTTTTTTACATGATTATTATTTGGGCATAACTGTAGTACCACTGTTAATTGGAACAAATGTAATGTTTTACTTCTCTTTGTATTTTATTTATGTATTTTCCACTTAACCAAATATTCTGTTAGACAAAATTTATGCTGAAAATGACATTTTTAAGTTATAATCATTTTGTGTATCACCAGTATTATTGACCAGTATTTATTTTTTTTAATTTCATTTGGATCTCAAATTTCTTACTTTTGTGAAGCAAATTTGAAAATATGTTGTATTTTTCACTTGATACAAAGATTCACAAAACTTGCTGTATACATATGGTTATTTTTTTGGGTAACTAATGTAGATACTATATGCTATAATTCTGATTACATATTTATAATTTTTGTATCAATAAATGGGACTGCTTATGAAATTGGTGTTTATAATTTGAAATTCAAAAGATTGCAACTATTCTTCAAATTTAAATGAAGGCTATCACACTATTGATAAGATTTACTTGCTAAAACTTGACAACAATCTCATTTGTCAGTACATTGCTCCTATTTGGCAAATTCTTATCTGTGATTGATCATATACAGTGAAAGCAAACCTCTGTTGGACAGAAGGTTTTGGTCACTTAATGTAGTTGCCACAGTTGAGTTCTGATATTTGGTCAGATACACATACTCCTCTGTCCTTTTCCATATTATAGAATATTTTGCCTTTGAACACCCACTTTTCATGTTATATTCTTAAAGCATGGACTTTTAAGGAATTTTGGACAAAATTGTCAAGAAATTAACATGCTCCACCACTCAATTTTCAAGACTTACAAATTTTATACAAAGTAAATGAAAAATCTAGAAAATGGACATTTTCTGCCAAATTTTTAAATGCTGGTATCTCAAAATCAAGAGCATGAACCTACTATTTTTTCTTGTTTACTGTCAACCTTTTAAGTCCTAATAATTTAGAACACTTTTTATCAAGTTCTCACTTTAATTCAAATGTGTAGACTTGCCTACCCTTACGATTTTGGTGTAAGACGTCTGATTTTCAGAGTTATCTTACGCCCTTTGATAGAAAGTGACGTAAGTGAATGTTTAGTATACACAGGTGTCCAATTAAGGGAGGGGTTTGTCGAGATAGGTGTCAAAATAAGTTAGGATTTTTTAAACATCTGTCCACATTAGTTTGGATTGGTATAGACAGGTGTCCAGTTTAGTCAGGGCTTGTTCAAGGCATGTTTCACTGTATCATAGCAAAGTTAAGATGTATGTTTTTACAAGCATACATGTACATTTAGGCACATGAATTGATGTAGATATAAAAATGCTTTTAAGTATATATGTCATCATGTTATTTAATAAACAGTGCCTTCTTCAGAGATCACCAACAGTGTCTTTGTTATTTGTAGTGTAATTTTAAAACTTATGTCAACATTGGATATACTTTTGAAGTGCAATGAAATATCTTTGATGTTTCCAACCTCTCAGCTGTCTTAGATAACAGGGATTAAATAATTTTATTTTCTGTATTTATTTTTCAGAGTTTGATAAATTTTGTGGAAATTCTGAAAGTTTGTGCTGGAATTGTATTTTTTTTATCCATATGTTATCTTTATATGCAATCTCTCAAAATAACATTAAAAACAAGTTCAAATGACCAGTTATCTGTCTTTTGTGGTGTTGCCATTGAGACTTAGAGTCAGTCATTGATTTAACCCTTCAAACTTTTGAAATAATCTAAAGAGGCAGTTATTTTTTTAATTAAGTCACCCAAAGTTATTATTACTTTTTGTCAATTTATCAAAACATTTCATTTTTTATGTTTATTAAAAAAAAATTGGGATCAAGTGTCAATCATATTATAGATACCTTGAGAAGTATAAAAATACTGAATTTATGTTTTTTAATATTTTGCATTTCATTTTATTACTGGTAAAATTGCAATTCTAAGTATATGTATACATATATTAGTAAAACATTATCTTTAGAATATTGGAATTGTAATGGCCATAGATACTGAAATCATGACAATTGTAGTAATATAGATCTCTTTTACTTGTCTTGTATATGATCTGTTTCTGTTTTTCATAAGAAGTATTTTGTGATATATAAGTGTAAATGTATTGTTATTTTGTATTAGTTAGTGCTATTATCATTACACTTTAACTTGGTTACAGAGAACTATAGAGAATATTAGAATTATCAAAATATAGAGAATATGGACATGTGAGCTGTTAAGATAGTTTAATTTGAAAATCTAGTAAATATTTGTTAAGCAGTTGATCTTTATATTGATATTACAAACTTCATAAAAACATCCTTCCAGTTTGTTAAAAAAAATATGAAAAATTGAGTAATTTCAGAGAATGTTTGAATACATTTACATTAATATTTTTATGCCCCCAGATCGAGGATCGGGGGGCATATTGTTTTTGTCCTGTCTGTCTGTCTGTCTGTCTGTTTGTCCGAAACTTTAACCTTGGCTATAACTTTTGAACTATATAAGGTAGACTTTTGATACTTGGCAAGTGTATAGGTCTAGTCAAGACAGACATAAATATGCAAAAAAAAATTAGGTCAAAGGTCAAAGGTGAAGGTCATAGGGGTCCAAAAGGGGTAAAATTGGGAATCTGGGGGCATATGTAGTGTTTCACAAACACATCTTGTTTTATTTCTGAAAAAGTTCAACTGTTTTGGCAGTAGATTTTAACATTTTATATACACATTACTTTGTTTACGTCATTACTTCCAAGAATTGAAGATTAGGAAGGCATAAATTTTTTTAGCTAACCTGGCTATGCCATGGTGAGCTTTTGTTAGATAGTTCCTAGTAGGAAACATAGATTAACATAGGCTCATATGGAAATTGCATTCAAAAATCTTCTCTGAAACTGCTTGAACAATTTTAATGAAATTTTATTAAAAAAAATTCTGATTTTTGGATTAGTGTCTATCCAAAGGATAGAATTCTATCCTATGTTACGACCCCGGGTGACCAACCTCACGCAATCAAACATTAGTAATCATACCCATGCTAAAAGAATCCTTTTCAGGAAACCTCGTACACATCTTTCTGATCTCATAAAAAACTCTAACACTCAATAGTCTATTTTCATTGAACATTAATTTGATTGCATGAACTTTTCAACACTTAAATGGTGCCCGAATTCGTTAATTATTGATCACCGAATGAATTTCCCATTCATAAAATTTTGTGTGTAGATGTATGAATATGGAAGATTGATGCCTTACTGTATGAATGGCGTAAACGTACTTCCCAGAACCGTCAATGAAACGATGTGGCCGTTTTGAAATAAATCATAACAACGCATTGGAAATAAAAAAATCAAATTCAGTAGCCGTCGAGAACAACAGTCCATTATTTACAATCTACTGAAGACGTAATGTTTGTTTACATTTCTAGTTATCAATAAAGTATGGCTGTTCCACATTGGCTGTTCCATTATACTTGTTGCGATTGTCATTTAGTGTCTTCTCCGAGGTCCGCGTTCGGTATACCTTTAATGGCCGACTCAAAACAAAATACTGAAGAAGTCGTACATCGGTAAATACAAAATATTACTTGGAAACAGTTGTCATTGCATATTCCGAAACAGACGATATTTTGCAACGATCGGGGTTGGAATTGACTAAATTCGAAATAGGATCAGACAGGGGTGTTGATCTGTTGATTGCCATTCGTCAAACAATGTTCAGTCCGGGATGTTGCGCTTTAATTGCCGTTGATCAGAGTTTGGTCATACAAAAATTGAGATAATGTCATTTGAGTATTTACAATGCATAACAGTCATTTTTCAATTGCATGAGAATGTATATCATAGCGCGAATTGAGATGCATTGTTGCACAAAGCACTTGGCACAGATCATCGTTTTCATGTCTTTGTGTGTTTCTTGGACGAATTATTATCTCCATAAAGAGCAGGGTATTGCTGCTCATGCCTTGTCAGCTTTTGCGTCTTGTCAGCATTCACAAACCTTTCATTCAGGTCTCTTCTTTAGAATTAAATTTCAAACTGTACTTGATCAAGATGGTGCTGTCATTGTTTAGTCTATGTTGAGTGTACAGCAGGGAACCCATAATATCAGAAGTCCATTATTAGTAATGGACTTCTGATAATATGTAATAGGTTTCTGGTATAAAATCAAAATTCTTTGAATATTTGTCTCTAATGTGATTGGATGGTGTGATCAAATGAAGATGGCCACCAGTAAATACTAGCTGACTGTCAGAAAGGAATGTTAATTTTCTTGAAGAGCAAAACATGGTTTTTGTACCTTTCTTGGTTTTGATATCATCATTATAATTAGACCCATTGTAAAAAATGAGTAATTATACATGACATAGACAGGCAATTATTCATATCATACATGGACACTTTTGGACAGTGTACATACAATTTCAATAGATCAGATACTGATCATTGCCATCATAGACACTAATCCACCAGTCCCTTTGGGACTTTGATTATGTTCAAACATCACCAAAGATGGGCTATCAGCATGGATTATAGTGCTGCATAGGACCAAGGTGAGCGATAAAGCCTGTTGAGAGCCTCTTGTTGGTTAGTCTGTCTGTCATCAAAAACTTTAGTCTTGGATGAACCAGTACATGTATCTTTATACCCCCCACCACGAACGAAGTTCAGGGGGGTATATAGGAATCACTCTGTCCGTCCGTCTGTCTGTCTGTCTGTGATAGCAAACAATTTTTCGTAACAGTTTTTTCAGTAACTACTCATCACTGCAACTTGAAATGTTGTATGCAAGTTTGTAATGATGTCCTATACCGCAACTAGCGATTTCAGGATTGCCGGACATCAACTTCCTGTTTACCGACTCAGTTAATTTTCAATATCTTTTGTCAATTGTTGAAACTTTTCGTAATATTTTTCTTAGTAGCTAATCATCACTGCAACTTGAAATTTTGTATGCAAGTTTATAATGATGTCCTATACTGCAAGTAGCGATTTCGAGATTGCCGGACATCTACTTCCTGTTTACCTACTTAGTTAATTTTCAAGATCTTTTGTTAATCGTTGAAACTTTTTGTAACATTTTTCTCAGTAAGTACTCATCACTGCAACTGGAAATTTTGTATGCAAGTTTATTATGATGTCCTTTACCGCAAGTAGCGATTTAAAGATTGCCAGATATCAACTTTCTCTTTACAGACTTCAAGTTAGTTAATTTTCAAGATCTTTTGTCAATAGTTGAAACTTTTTGTAACAGTTTTTTCAGTAACTACTCATCACTGCAACTTGAAATTTTGTATGCAAGTTTAGAAGGATGTCCTATACCGCTAGTAGAGATTTCAAGATTGCTGGACATCTACTTCCTTTTTAACAAATTAGTTAATTTTTGAGATCTTTTGAGCAAATTTCACAAATTGTTTAGTACACAATTGAAATGTGCAATTATAATTTTTTTGTGACAAATCATATCGGAGATCTTCTACTCCAGTGGGGAGTGGGGGTATCATTTTGTGGCCCTCCAAGCCACAGTACCTCTAGTTTTTATACGACTGCAAAAATTTTTGCGGTCATATATTGGTATGGTGCTGTCGTCGTTGTCGTCATCGTTGTCGTTGTCATTGTCGTCGTCTGTAGACACTTTAGTTTTTGGTCAATAACTTTAGTTCCAGTAGATCAATCCTTATGAAATTTCAACATAATGTTCTTTGGTACAAAAGAAAGGCTTGGCTTAGTTTTGGTCATTGTGGCCCCACCCGTTTGTAAAAAAGGGGCCAAAAAGGGTTAAATTGGGTGTTTTCACATGTTTGTCTGTAGAATCTTTATTATTAATCGGATTTTGATGGGGTTTCTTTCAGTGTGCTCCTGAGGAAATTTCCAATCTGGAGTATGCCAACGGATTTCACGTAGCATGTACCGCTCAAGAGATAAATGGGGCCCAACAGGGGCAAATCTCCAAAAAAAAAATTTTTTTAAGTCCGATTTTGATGCAGTTTTTTTTAATGGAATCCTTGTGAAAAATTAATATGGCGCTCAGCTATTAGATTTTTGATAACTTGTTTCCTTTCCCAGCTATGAGGGGCCGAACGGGGCCAAAATTGCGAATTTGCAGATTATGTAGAATTTTTATTTTTCATCGGATTTAGATGGGATTTTTTTCTTTGGATTCCTCTTGATCTAAGCATTCAGTAGTATGCCAACGGATTTTGTGTAGGTCTTACTGTTTCCGAGCTACAAGGGGTCAAGGGGGC
This sequence comes from Modiolus philippinarum, assembly GCA_002080025.1. NCBI lineage: Eukaryota > Metazoa > Mollusca > Bivalvia > Mytilida > Modiolidae > Modiolus > Modiolus philippinarum. Next base: position 138,504 of record MJUU01046924.1, on the reverse strand, counting down.
CAAAAATGCAATTTATCTAAATATGTCAAATCTTTATTTTTCATCGGATTTCAATGGGATTTTTTTCTTTGGATTCTTCTTATCTAAGCTTTCAGCAGTATGTTAAAGGATTTTGTGTAGCTCTTACCATTTCCGAGCTACAAGGGGTCAAAGGGGCAAAAATTGCAATTTTTCTAAATATGTCAAATCTTTATTTTTCATCGGATTTCGATTGGATTTTTTCTTTGGATTCCTCTTGATCTAAGCTTTCAGATGTATGGCAACAGATTTGGCATGGCTCTTACCGTTTCCGAGCTACATGGGGTCAAAGGGGCCGAAATTGCAATTTTTCTAAATACATTTTGTATGTCATATCTTTATTTTTCATCAGATTTCGATGGAATTTTTTTCTTTGAATTTCTATGGATGTAAAGTTTTAGTTGATAGTACATATTTTGCATAGCTCTTACATTTTTTCATCAGTAAGTGATCAAAAAGGTTGAATTTTTCCCTATTTTGTTTCTAGCTAATAACTGTGTCAAGCTTCTTTTTGTGTCCATCTAATTATTTTGTCAAGCTCTTTACTGTGTCTACATTCACTTTAAACTACTTTTGTTGAAATTTCAGTGGTCGACATGCTGCGGTCGTATCATGCTGCGCTCGGTGTAGCCCTTTATTATTGTAAGTGACAGGGATTTCTTTGGAATGCAATTTTAGGAGTTTTATCATTGGAGAAATAGATTACACCACTTAATCCCTATTATTACCACATTTTATCCACTCTCGATAGTCAAATTCAAAATTTTAAATGCTCGGCAAGCCTCCAAATTAAAATTTTAGATTTGAACTATCTCTATTGGATAAAATATGTAATAAACAGGATCTTGTGGTGAAATCTATATAAATACCAAATTACTGCAAATTTGATTACTGCATATGGCCATTTAGGCAACTTATGTCTCATCAGTGTAGATAATTTTTTATGAAACCAAAAACTTGACTAATTTTATTGTGTCACCTGCGTTCACGCAGTGGCGACATATAGGGATCACTATCCGTCGTGTTGCGTCGGCGTCGTCGGCGTCACAAAAATTTCTGTCATAGTTTTCTCAGGAACTATGTATCCGAGCTTTCTGCAATTTGGCATGGAGTATCAGTATGGGAACCTATACTGTGTAACAGAGTTTGGGATCTCTTGCATGCCCACTTCCTGTTTGACGGAACTTAGAATATTTTTTGACTCTTGAAAATTTCTGTCACATTTTTCTCAGGAACCACAGATCCCAGCCTTCTACAATTCATTATGGAGTATCAGTATGAGGACCTATATTGTGTAATAAAGTTAGGGATCTCTTGCATGGCCACTTCCTGTTTGACGGAACTTAGAATATTTTTGTCAATTGGTGTCACAAAAAATTTCTGTCATATTTTACTCAGGAACCACAATTCCCAGCCTTCTGTAATTTAGCATGGAGTGTCAGTATGGGGACCTATACCGTGAAATGCAGTTTTGAATCTCTGGCATGCCCACTTCCTGTTTGACTGAACTTAGAATATTTTTCGAATCTTGAAAATTTCTGTCACATTTTTCTCAGACACCACATATCCCTGCCTTCTGCAATTTGGCATGGAGTATCAGTATGAGGACCTATAATGTGTAAGTGAGTCTGGGATCTCTTGCATGCCCACTTCCTGTTTGACGTAACTTACTTTTAGTGTTATTACGCAGGCAACACATGTCTTCCGTGGAAGACTTACTACTAAGTTCCTTTTAACAGACAGAAAACTAGGCTTGCTTCTATAACTTTAGAGTTGGTATACTGTAAAAGCAGAAATGTTCGTGGGGAATTAAATTTCGTTTATTTCTTGGGTAAGACTTATCCACGAAATTAAAGCCCAAGGAAATTAATTCACGCAACAGTAATTACTATAATATTATATGAATTCCATGAAAATTTGTCCACACGAAATAGATTTGAAGATTGAATCAACGAAATTTTATCCCCATGAAAATAAATGATTATACAGTATTCTTATGCATGTACCATACTATACAGAAAGTATTTGTAAGGAGTATGATTTGAAAATCAGGTCAGTTTATAATTAGCATAAATTCTCTTTTAGTGTGTTAGATATAAGTTTAGCCATGCCACAATTCACAAGTTTGTTGTAGTATTAATACATGTATGTTAATGTTTTCTAGCAAAGTTTTGTAAATATTTGAATGTCCTTTTCATTGTTGTTGAATTTAGAAATGCTGAAATTATTTGAATATGTTATTCAGAGGTTTAATTACTTATATAGTAACTGTAAAATGACATTGATACATGTATACTTGAATATATTTATTATACCTATCCTGTTATCAGATTAAAATGAAAATATATTGAATTTATGATTGGTTGTTTTGTTAAGACTTAGCAAGTTCAGATATGTGGCATAAAGTAATTACCGTTTTAGTCTACATTTCAAAACCAATGGTCTAATAGACCATATCCCAGTTCTGGTATTCAGATTCACCAGTTGTTGCTTGCCCGCCCTACATCCCGAAATGTCTATCCCAATGTGACAATGTACATCAGAAGCATAATTTCATGATGTTGTAGGCTTTATGACTTGACGTTTTCTATACTGTGAAAATTGATCTTGTAAATCCTGAGACTGGAGCTGGGATATGGTCTATTATATTGAACCCAGGAGTCTTTTGATGAGACTCCCATTTTGTGCAATATATTTGATCAGCTACCTCTCACCATTTCAGAGTTTTAACTATAAAAAGACTCAGATTTGGCTAGGGTTTTGATCAATGACCTTGATGACCTTTGACTTGGGTTCATATTGGAGTGTCTTTTCTTTCTGATTAGTTTAAATATATATGTTTACTATATTATCTGTAACACTTTAAATTTAAATGTAATGAATCAAAAGTCACTTTGTGAAACTTGCAAAGAAAAATGAAGGATTTGGGTCATTGGCCTTTGCAAGTTTCACAAAGTGACTTTTGTTTCATAACATTTAAATTAGGACTCAAATCCTTCAGACCAATGAAAAAATTGGTATCTTTTGATTATCAACATCTTTTGTCAGTACATTTGATAAGCCATCATTTATGGTTTCCACGTTTAGTTGTCTCTCTTCATTTTAGTTTCAGTCACAACGTGATATATTTGTAAAATATATTTTATACCCAGTTTTATTCCTTGTGGCAAGACCTTTCGAATAACTCAATACCCAACTTTCTGTAAATTTAACTTCTTCATATGGCCATTATGACAACTTATGTCTCTTCAGTGCAGATAAAATCTAAACATTTGGAAGACAATTAAGTCAAAGATGTTTAAAAACTGATAGAGAGCAAGTAACCGATATGATCTCAATGGAAAGCCAAAAGCAGCTAAGGGCAGACCTTTGCATGAGGGAGATACTCTTTAGTTTTCAACAAAATTTACAAAATTTTAGATATTGCAAGTTTCCAAATAAAATCGACTTTCGGTTCAGCAATGAAGTACTGACTACTGGGCTAGTGGGTGAATTTCCTGGGGAACTAATAAATTACTTGAATTCAAGACCTTGAACTTCATATGTGACATACTTACAAAAAGTATTAAAAATATGTATATTGAATGGTGACTAACAGGGCTTTAATATTTCACTTATTTATCGCTCATGTCAAGACCTTCCAGCTTGTACCAGAATTTTTGACCTAGTGACCTTGACCTCAGCATATAACATATCTTTTTACATATGAGAAACTGATGATATCTTCTGAATTGCAAGAGATGGAGCTTTCATATTTGAAATATGTATTGCTAGTGGCGAGACCTTTCAAATATAAAACAGAATATTTGACCTTGTAATCTCGACCTTTGCATGGGATTACCAGTATCTTAAAAAAATATACATTGGTTATATCTTGTGTATGGTATTTATAATGTAAAAATGTTCCGCATATCAAGATGTATCTACTTGGAAATATTGAAGAAAATCTAAATGCCCATATCAGAGTTGTTGTCCTTCATTATCAAATTTTAGTGAATTAAATTTGTCTTATATTTCATAAATGATTCTAGATGGAGGTAAGCATTAATGCAAACATTTTCAGAATGTCAAGGATTACATTTTATATTTTTGGTGGAAGTTAATTTGTGTGCCCACACCTCATTCAAGATTGCTGTCAGCAGCGAAGTTAGTAGTTTAACATTGGACACTATGGTTAAGCACACTCAAAGATCTCCTCTAAAACTACTCAGCAAATTAGAGTGATACTTGGTCATAAAAGTTCTTAGGAGTTCCCCTAAGAATAATATGTCTGACTGGATGCCAACTGGGAACACAGATTAACATTGGACCCCTATGGAAAATCACATCAAAGATCCTCTCATCTGAAATTACTTGGCCAGTTGGAACCATACTTGGTAAAAAAAGTTATAAGTAGGGACCTAAGTAGGGACTACTTTTAGAAATATGTCCGGCAAGTCCTCATCAGATAGTGGGATTATAGTTTAACATGGACTAAATGGAAAGAATTCAAAGATCTTCTCTGATACTACAAAGTCAGTTGGAACCAAACTTTTTTTAAAATGTGTCCAGCATGAGTTAGCCAGTTGGAACCAAGCTTGGTCACAATAGTCTTTGGATAGTCTGAAAAACAAAATACAAAATATTTTTTGGGGTGGTCCTCTTTGGAAGTATTTTTTGACAGGTCAGCACCTCATACAAGATGGCTGCCAGCATGGAACTTGGTTTAATATTGGACCTTATGGGAAAACACAATCAAAGATATCCCTTAAACAACTTTGCAAATTGATACCAAACTTGGTCACAAAGTTCTATCAATTTTAGCCCTCTTTGAAAATTGTGTCTGGCAAGTCCACCTCATAGCCAAGACGGCAACCAGTAGGGAGCATACTTTAATATTGGAACCTATGGAATTTCAAAGATATTAATTGTCTTCTGAAACTACAAACCAATTTGACACAAACTAGGTCACAATAGTGCTTGGCTTGTCAGTTTTAAAAAAAATATGTTCTTGGTGTAGGTGCCTCTTCCAAGATGGCTGCCAATAAGAACTTAGTTTAGCATTGAACCCAATCTAATTAATTGAAATTCAATCTAATTAAAATTAGATCTACAAATTTTTCCTTACAGTCACTGCATGGAAGATCTTACAGCAACCTATTTTACTTTCTGTTCTGATAATTCATTCAAAATCTTCAGCTTTTATCATAGACCTTAATGTGTTCAAAAGACTGGATTCTGGTTGGTTGATGTCAATGGTCAAAGCACTGAAAGTAAAATGGGGTATTGTGTGATCATCCTTGCAGTGACTGCAAGGAACAATTGGTAGATCTAATTATCCCCGCACTTTCGAAGAAAGTTCGGGGATAATGTTATACCCTCCGTCTGTCCGTCCGTCTGTCACACTTTTCTTGTGACTCAAACTCCTCCTACATTTTTGGATTTAGGGATTTAATTTTGTTGTAGAATTGTTGCATATAGTCTGAAGATGCGCAATAAGCTTTCGGATTTTTGATATTGGTCTTGGAGCAAACAAGAGGCCCCATGATGTCAATTTTTACACATGTGGCATGTGACGCAAACTCAACCTACATTTTTGGATTTAGGGATCAAATCTTTATGCAGAATTGTTGCATATAATCTATAGATTTGCAATAAGCTTTTGGAATTTCAGTTCCGGTTCCAACTTTAGTAAATTTCCTGAAAATGTCAAAGACACATATTTTTTTTTAATTTTGGCATATTATCTTATATTCTGACAAGTGTTTGGTAAAAAACAAAATTCTGAGAACTTAGGATTCTGAAAGGCAGTTCCAATTTTGGTAAATTTCCTGAAAGTCTTAAAGACCACTTATTTTTGGGAATTCTACCTAGCAACCATTCTTAAAATGTTTGTGTAGTTTAGGACGAACATTTTCATAAATTGGATTTCAAAAATATTTGACTCCAATTTTGGTAAATTTCCTGAAAGTCTCAAAGACCACTTATTTTTTGGAATTCTACCTAGCAACCATACTTAAAATGTTTGTGTAGTTTAGGACAAACATTTTCATAAATTGGACTTCAAAAATTTTTGATTCCAATTTTGGTAAATTTCCTGAAAGTCTCAGAGACCACTTATTTTTTGGAATAACTTAGCAACCATATATCCTAGAATTCTTTTAGTAACAATAATGACTATCAATAGGTAGATTTAAAAAATAATAAAAACTAGATGTTGTCGGAAACGACAGCTATCCCCGCACTCCCTGTTTGACACAGAAAACAGTTGTTATACACCTTGGGCATAATTTTTTTTCATTATTTTTTAAAGTTAACAATTGATAGTCGTTATTGTTACTGAAAGAATTCTAGGATATATGGTTGCTAAGTAGAATTCCAAAAAATAACTGGTCTTTGAGACTTTCAGGAAATTTACCAAGATTGGAATCAATATTTTTGAAATCCAATTGTTGAAAATGTTTGCAATATAGTACACAAACAATTCAAGTAGAGTTACTAGGTAGAATTCCAAAAAATAAGTGGTCTTTGAGACTTTCAGGAAATTTACCAAAATTGGAATCAAATATTTTTGAAATCTTATTGATGAAAATGTTTGTCCTACATTAAATAAATAATTTAAGTATGGTTGCTAGGTAGAAGTCCAAAATATAAGTGGTCTTTGAGACTTTTAGGAAATTTACCAACATTGGAACTGCCTCTCAGAATCCTAAGTTTTCAGAATTTTGTTTTTTACCAAACACTTGTCAAAATATAAGATAATATGGCAAAATTTAATAAAAATATGTGTCTTTGACATTTTCAGGAAATTTACCAAAGTTGGAACCGGAACCGAAATTCCAAAAGCTTATTGCAAATCTATAGACTATATGCAACAATTCTGCATAAAGATTTAATCCATAAATCCCAAAATGTAGGAGGAGTTTGCGTCACATGCCACATGTGTCAAAATCCACATCTTTGGGTCTTTGTTAAAATTGACATCATGGGGCATCTTGTTTGCACCAAGACCAATATCAAAAATCCGAAAGCTTATTGCGCATCTACAGACTCTATGCAACAATTCTACACCAAAATTAAATTCCTAAATCCAAAAATGTAGAAGGAGTATGAGTCACAAGAAAAGTGTGACGGACGGACGGACGGACGGACAGACGGAGGTTATAAGTGCGGGGATAAAAATTATGCCCAGGGTGTATAACAACTGTTTTCTGTGTCAAACAGGGAGTGTGGGGATAGCTGTCGTTTCCGACAACATTTAGTTTTAATTGAAATATATTTAATGCTAGTAGTTATTTCATACGAAAGGTAAACAATAAGCATGTATTTTGACTTCCCTCTATATTCTTTGTAAAATTTGCTGAAAAACATCGAATTTGGTCTTGTTTTAAATCCCTGACAACAGAAAAAGATGATTGAAGACATATCATTTATATGAAATTTTTGGATTGTACTGTGTTAAGAAAAACAAAATATAAAAAAATAAGATTTTTTTTCTGATTCCTATTAGGCTCAATTTTCCTTTTGCTATTACTTTGAACATGGAAAAAGGGGGGAGGGGGTCAGTCCAGCGCAGCGAGATTGGGTACACACCTGCTGCTGGCACTTTTGAAATAAATCCATTTTTAAAGTGCTGTGAACAAAATACTGACCCTATCTTAATTAAATTAATCAACCCAACTTGTATGATAAAATTGTGTAATTGGATCCGGTAAATATATATTATATCGATCCACATCAGTCCTGGGCTAACGCCTCAGATTTATATGGGAGTCTCAAGTGATAACCGTGCTGATATAGAAAAGGAGTTTTCATCATTCCCAGGCCGAAATAGCCATATCACTGGGCTGGTATGGCTTTCTCAGAAGGAGGCAGGCTGATATGGCCATTTTGTAGTCGACTGATGATTTATGCTTCATTAATTTGACGTTTCAGAAAATGAGGAAGTGTTGGTACAGTATTTGTTTTTCAAATTTATGTGTATTTACAATCAATTTTCATTGTTATTTACATTCTTTGGCCAATCAAAATATTTTGGCATACACTCTACCCACAATGCTTTAGTTTCTAAAACAGCAAATTATAGCAACCACACAGGATTCTGGTCATTTGTCACGGGTAAATTTAAGACCCATCAATACATAAAATGTCAAAAATTACTACTCATTTAAAAGTTGACAACTGCAAAAAACAGACCAATTCCAGCAGCATGTCTTTATACCTATAGATAGGAGATTTGCCCCTTTAGACTTTAAAGGTTTTGGTTAATTAGTGGGCTAATATCTCCCCCACTAATCCAGTTAAGAATTGAAAACAAGCAAAAACAAGAAAAAAAAAAACAAAACAAAACACCCCCCCCCCCCAAAAAACAAAAAAAACAAACACACACACACAAGCAAACCAACAAACAAAACTCGCTCCCATGATGCAGCACTAGATTCTAAACCCCTCGTAATTTTCGTCAAGTTTACCTGTACGGGCACAATGTTCCGATGGTAATGTTTGCATCTTCACTTAATAATACAGGACATTTGAGTTGTGTTCGCTCCTGAAACAAATCTATGGTTATACGAAAAAAATCAATACATCAATACTTTGAGAGGTAATCACTGATTAATTAATACTGTTGAGCTAACGGTGATTTATATTTAATCTATTTGTAGCGCTTCAGATTAATTGTTTTTCGTCAATTAAAATTTAGTTAAATAATTGTCATGTAGGAAAAATCATAAGTACACTTCAATTTAATAAATAGTTTGTTTTAAGGCGGTACATATTTATATTCAATAGGTCGGGGATCCTTCTTACTGGTATTTGAGGAGATCGTTTTCCCCTTCAACTACATGAGAATTCCTATCTCGAAAGTCCTGTATTGTGATAACTTGATATTACACTTAAATTTATGGCAATTTTTCGATATTCAATAGATAAAACGTTTTGTTGACATTTCGGTACAGTTTTCATTAGAATTACATGTGTTGGGAATTAAAAATTGACCAACCTCACGGGAATCTCGCACACGCTTGTTATTACCGATTTTTTTTCATAGGATTAACCAGAGACATATAGATACAGAGATTAGAAACTCTTTGTTAATCCTATGTAAAAACCGGTAATAACTTGTGTGTGCGAGAATTCCCGTGAGGTTAGTCAATTTTAAGTCCCCAACTCATTTAATTCTAATTAAAACAAAGAGTTTTATTTATCGAATATCTTCAAATTGCCATGGATTTTCAGGTTAACACAAGTATTAAATGATGATGCACCTGTAAAAACAATAACATTACCATCAGAAAATAGTTCTCGTAAGGTAAACTTGACGAAAATTACAAGGAATTCCGAATATAATGTTGTATCTATAGGGTACAGGTCAACTCGTACCTTTTCCAACTCGTACCCTACCAACTCGTACCTTTTCCAAATTTTTAATTTTATATACAATGTTGTCCAATTTTTATTTAATTTTTGCATTTTCTTAATATATTAATTTTAATTAATGATTAACAATTGCCGACAAAGGCTACATTGGTCTTTATTTAGCTGGTTAATTTAGCAGTGATGGTTTCCCTGCCTTAGTTGATTGGCACTTGATTAGTATAATTAGGACTAATTATTTTTTGCTGTTTTTGTCACAATTTGCAATAAAAACAAAAGTTGGTATCATTATGAAACGTATGAATATATTTTCATATTTGAAAAATTATTTCAAAGGCGGCAAAAATGTCTTCAAAGAAAATGAGAAATACTTGTTGCAACATAGATTTCCTGTGGAAGAAAATTAATGGGTTGATGGTTGTCAAAACCAAGCTAAAAAAAAAACATATATATGCGAGAATGTTTTTTCATCACTCAAATAACCATGGTTCGTCCACGTTGTATAGTGTGCAGAAAGACTGTAACCTTACGCCAAAATGCCTTGCAGTGTGAAAATTGTGATCTTTGGCAGCACCGAGAGTGTGAAACAGGTAAGATATATTCTTTTTTATAATAGTGGCTAAAATGTTGTATGAAAAGGAAAAGAGGTACACTCAAACTGTCNAAGTTTTGTTTCAATCGGGCAAGGGATACTCAAGTTATCATCCGGAAACGAAATCCGGAATGACGGAATGACGGAAAGGCGAATTCTATAGTCCCCCGCTTTCGCGAAAGGCGGGGGACAACAATTTGTCTCCTTTCATCGAACTGGAGACATAATAAATTCACCCCTTGCAGAAAGATCAAATCACTTGTATTACATTAGTAGCATGATAATCATTTTTCATACCACTGATCTTTTGTCATGACTATTAAAACTGCTTTAACTACTTTTTTCTGCAATATATCAATTGATATGATGTCACATGTAGGACTTCATTGCTTGATCCTTTCTACCATTAGGCTGTAGAGAGATGATCATATCTGTTTCTCAGATCAAAAGTTCAATGCACACTTTGCTGAATGTTAACATAAGTTTGTCATGGATGTTTGACATTTTTCTGTCTGTTGTTGTTTCATCAACTTTTACACAAGCTTTCTTTTTAAACATTGCCAACAAATAATTCATTAAGCTCTGAAACTTACATTGAATTATTAATAAACAGTCAAACTTGCATCACTCAAAATACTAGTGAGACAGCTAAACATATATAATGTACATGTATTTTTAATTATGCATAAATAAGTCTGTATAGAGACATACAATGTAGAATACTGTTTGAATTGTTCATAGGGTTTGAGTAATGCAAATTAAAATTTCTGTATTCAGTATCTACATTTTTACTCCAAAATGACAATGTCATAAAAAGTACTCATAATATGAATTTGTAAGTTATTATAAATATTCTTTCAAGATTTTGGTATGAACTTCCAAGTTTCAACAAAACTGAGTTCTGATTACCTAGATGCAAAACAAAAGTAATCAAACTGCATGTATATGTAAATACTTAAAATACAAAATAGCTACCTTTGACCCTTTTTGAAGATGATAATAACAGGTGATCATCAGGTAAAATTGTTCCTAATATTTCTATAGCCATTTCTGCATGCTCTCTGAAATTAAAGTTCTTAATAATGTATTGGAACTTTTGAACATCACAGGAAGAATTTCATGGTAGAACAAACTGATGATCAATATGCAAATCCGAATGCATACAAGTCTGTTTAGTTCCAATGTGATTTCTAAAATTATGCATAAAACAGCTCAAGTCTCTTTACAGCTAAAGTTGTTTTTACCTCTACTGGATTTGACTTTACTACCAGAATAGACATGTTCAACACAACAGGTGTCTTATAAGAAGCAAGAGATGTTAACTCTACAGGTGCACCTGATCTCGCTCATGGGTTTTTACTGGGCCTGTGTCATTCATCTTTATATGTGTGTGTTTCTTCATTTTTCTTTTCTGTGATGTACTCATGTTATGTTTTTGTTTTTCCAACGTTGCCATTGTCCTGGGATTATTGTGTTCAGTTCTGCTCACTTACTTTATTTCTTGCAAAACTGAACATCTTGAGAGAAAATTGACCAAAATACACAGAAAGATATATTCTGCAGCAAAACTTTTCAATATTTGAACCCTAAAAGATATTTCTGACCATATATCCATCAATAATTATTTCCAAAAGAAACTTCTGCAATTATTTGTTACAAATTTATTAAAAACTCTGTACCAAAGTTCAATTTTTGTAATTTTTTCTCTTTGTACTGATTGTAAGTTTTATAGACAGTTTAAAATATGTATTCTGGTGATGTTTCAGTCTTGTTGAAATCTCGTTTGGAAATAATTTGAAAACTATTTATATTTTATGTACAATAGCAATGAATTAACAAAATTTATGCTAATCCTTAAATTTTGTCAAAAAATTATTCATTTCTATCAAGCTGTTTCAGAGTAATCTCAAAATGAAGATTAATGCCCTAAATGGCTGTTGAATTCATGTCTATTTTTAGGGAAATATGGAAATGCTGATATTGCCTCTAAAAAGCATGAAAATGGGAAAAACTTTCTTATATCAACACCAACATATGATTTTTGAGGGCTGAATTTGTTCATTCCTTCTATTTATATCTTTTCAGAAGGTATGAGAACAAGTTTAATACTCTAAGATAGATTTTTTCAATGAAAATAGTCAAAAAATGGGGGGGAAATGTCTAAAAATGAGCAAAAGTGCTAAAATTGGTCACTTTCTAACATCTGTAGAAAAATAATTTGCACAGCCACCTATGAATTTTTCTTTATAAATTGAATTTATAGGGTAAGAACATTGCAAAAATCAAGGATTGAAAAAAAGTTTAATACTTTAAAATTTTGGCTCCTCACCAGGGTACATCCTTAAGAAGTATAGGACACTAAAATAATATGCACAAAATACATATATGTATATACAAATGTACCTGGCATCTCTAAATTTTCCAGTGCTATATTCAGCTACATAAGACGAATAAGCTAAATCTTCATGAGCTACAGCTACAAATAGATTCTTCCCTCCAAATACAGACATCCTAATGTCTAAAGCAATCTACAAAGAATAAATACAACATAACAGAACTAGAAGTAGATTTTCCCTTAAAAATGTGAGTATCCTGGTGTTTTAAGGTATCTACAACAAAATAATGCTCTAAAGGACAGAAGTTATTTGTCTAAAGCAACCTACATGTAACTTAGCTTTCTATCAATGCTAGTCAAAGGCTTTAACACTTCAACAAACCACTCTAATAGTCTTTTTTTATCCTGTCAATAAGATTTCCTATTTACTATACTGTAAGTTTAATAAACACCTGTGCAAGACGCATGAAACGCCCGTAGTCACTGATTTAGGTGTGGGGTTCTAAATTTATATTGCACCTATAACTGGCTAACTAAGCTTGCAAAAACTTATACAGATCAAATGGCCATCATATAAAATATCCAGACAAAGGCTGAAGTGAATTGACCAAAGGGTTGTCAAGTTGGAGTGTGAAATGTAACTAGAGGCTCCCAGGAGCCTGTAACGCTCACCTGGCTCTCAGTTGCCACAATCATGGTAACATTGTAAGTTATACAGTTGATCTTCAGACCTCGAACACCACCAATATCTTGAACAGTATTTAAAGTCTGATCATGTTTTACTACATTTCTTTGTTGGGCTTTTTTGACAAAAAAACATTCTTGCTAAGGACCACTTTTGACACCAGTTTTGAAATCGAGACGTCATTTTGTAAATGGCGGTCATCCAACAATTTTCAACATTGGTTTTGAAGTCGCAACATCAATATCTATTTGGACAAAAAATTTCATTGAAATAGGACAATGTTGAAATTTCCCGCCTGTTTTGGCGTCCATTTTGAAAATGGCAGTCAACAAATAATTTTTAACATCGGTTTTAAAGTTGCGACATCAATACCTATTTCGAAACCAAATTTCATTGAAATCAGACAATGTTGAATTTTCACGCCTTTTTTTTTTTGCGGTCATTTTGAAAATGGCGGTCAACGAACAATTCTTAACATCAGTTTTGAAGAAGAAACGTCAATACCTATTTGGAAACCAAATTTCATTGAAATCGGACAATGTTGAATTTTCCCGCCTTTTTTTGGCGGCCGTTATGAAAATGGACGTCAACGAACAATTTTTAATTTGGAAACCAAATTTCATTGAAATCGGACAATGTTGAATTTTCCCGCCTTTTGTGGCGGCCATTTTAAAATGGCGTTCAACGAACAATTTTCAACACAGGTTTTGAAGTCGCAATATCAATATCTATTTGGAAACCAAATTTCATTGAAATCGGACAATGTTGAATTTTCCCGCCTTTT
>MJUU01046924.1:100723-113400 GCA_002080025.1 Modiolus philippinarum | reverse complement strand
GTTACATACCAAATATGAACACCCTACCACTAAAAGCCTACCTTCTAGAGGCAAGGTTAAAGTTTTTTAAAAATTGCCCTAAGGGCAAGGTCAAGGTCAAAATGTCTACAAGTATGGTACCAAAAGAAAGCTCTCATCACAAGGATGCCACATACCAAATATCGACATCCTAGTTCTTCAGGTCTCCATTCCACAAGCCAGGTTAAAGTTTTGCTGAAGCCGCCGACGCCGACGCCGGGGTGATGACAATAGCTCTCCGGACATTCGTCCCGGCGAGCTAAAAATGTGGACTTGTAACATGACAGATGGGTGGATCTGCTTATTTCAGTTTATTTTTTTCTGGGAGAAGACAAAATACAAACAAAATCTGAAAATCTGAAAGGGTTGTGTAAAAATATACAACAGAACTTTGATGGCGCGAACAGCAATAACTCGAACACCATGGATGCCTCAAACCCTTTTTGTGGCTCCTCTGTTCAAGTTTAAACATAGTTCTACGTCAATATCTCAAACACCCCCTTGACTCAAACAGTTTTCAACAGACCCTTGAGGATTCAAGCCATTGAAGTTCCACTGTATATTTTGCAATGACTCAATAATACTGATGCACTTTATAATAACGCCAATAATTATACAAACCTAAAGATAAACCAAGTTGGATTGCTTTTTCCTTGGATGATTCATCAGTACATGTAGCAGTTGAATATTGACCTGAAAATGCATCTGCCAAAACATCTGATACTTTTACACCATGATCCATTAAAGCTTGGAAACAATGATGAAGTAAATGTCTGAAAGCAAAGGTAGTGATATGAAAATTTTGTGTTAGGTATATCTGTAACTTGCAACTCCCCAGATTTAGGATTTTGAAATTAAAGTTTTCATCTGGTTAAAACTTAACATTAACTGAAAGCAAAATATATTAAAATTTATGCAACCTTTGAAAAATTTGGAAGAGATCTATGAAAATCTCTAGATTTTCCACTGATTGATGATATGATAAAATTTTCTATTACATGCATGCACCACAATCATGGGGATATAAGGAATTTCATAGATTTGATCAGAATTCTATTCAGTAAAATAAGTTGTACATATAACCTGCAAGTCTCGTCATGTGACACCAAGATTTCCCGATGAGATTTCCCTGATGAAATTCAAAAACCTTTCCCACTATTACATGACATTTTCGAGTTGTGACGTTCAATTTTTTGTTTGAAACGTCATACATTTTCGTACAAAATGCAACTTCCAGGTACAATTTATGTTCAAGGAAGTTGCAAAATTGAATGAGACTTACATACCCTATTACAATTGTACTTCTTGAACATGTTGAAGAGAATAGCAAGGATCAGCATGCAAAAAAAATTTAATGCACCATAGACAAAATCCGACGAATTCCGAAAGTAACACAGAGTTGTGACAAGTCGTGAGGTAATTACTTTGGACTTTGTTCTGAAGGGTTCCCTCAATACTGAATACTGATACATGTGCTATTTACTAATAAATATATTTAAAGTAAAACTGAACTGTGTACAGCATGTGCAGTATTTCCTGTACAGTATTCAGTGTACAGTATTTCTAATATTTGTTCTAGAGATTTTGTGAGTTGGTATGCCACATCAATTATTTTCATTCCAAACAATATATGATATTTTGTAATATAATTTTGATCCTTCAACATAAGACTAGACCTATCCACATTTTAGGCCATTATCAAACAGTGAAGATACCATTTTTGATCTATTATGTAAGATTTTATCTCTGCCACAGTTTAATGTTACATGTACAAAGGAAAATATAAACCAAATTGTTTAAAAGTTCAATAACACTGATATAACCTTATTTCAAAAAGATAACATAATATCTTTCCTGGGGTCTCCAAATTGTACAATATTATTGTTACTAGTATGATATGAAATGGTATTTAACTTTTAAAAGTGAATTGTATCAGCAAATGTTTTCACCTTTTTTTTAATTTCTGTAGTTAAAATACAGAATGCAAAATTGCAGAATTTGTGCATGCAAAAGAGAAATGTTTATAGAAATATTCAATTGACATGTATATCATTATGGCAAATGATTTGTACTTTAAGGTGTTTTCATTGATGCCTGAAATTATATTTTGAAAGTTACTAGAAATTTTCTTTTAAACATTGCCGCATCTTTCATGTAATGTATAAGTTGACTATATACTAACATATGACAAATTTTAGTGTTATGTTTATTAATATCAATTCCCATGCATAGCAGAATAGATTGGACCACTACTTTGGATAATAGATTCTATACAGCTGTTTGAATAACAGCAACATCCCTACTCCCTAACAAGTATATCCAATTGACAATGAAAGTATCCAAAGCTTACCAAATCGGGAGTAAAGACCAATAATGGCATTCTGTTGTTCTTTAGATGTTGCCAAAAGTTGGCTTCAAAAGCAATTACAAATCACCATTTGACTTGTGAAAGTTGCATGCTGAGCATTGGTATTTTTCCAATGTAATTATTGCGATACACATAGAAAAATACCCCAGTATTGTTTGGTGATGAACCAAAAATTCTCCTTTGTTGAAAGATGAACTGAAGCTTTACAACTAAACAATACCTATTGTAGAAGTGTGAATCTGCTTTAGGGCATTCTATTGTCAATCAACTCTTGATTAAATTACCTATGGAAAAAATTTCCTTCCTTGGTCAAGAATTTTGTTGCAACTTATTCTAATGGCATTTAATGATTGCTCAATAATGACTTATAATGATGAAATATAAAAGACTTGACCATTAGGGAAATAATTTCCCCATTAAGTCATTATTTAGCAATCATTAAATGACAAAACAGTAAGTTGCAACAAAATTCTTGACCAAGGAAGGAAATTTTTTCCATAGGTAATTTAATCAAGAGTCGATTGACAATAGAATGCCCTAAAGCAGATTCACACTTCTACAATAGGTATTGTTTAGATGTATAACTTCAGTTCATCTTTCAACAAAGGAGAATTTTTGGTTCATCACCTAACAATACTGGGGTATTATTCTATGTGTATCGCAATAAAATGATAAATTATTCCTGTGCACTACAAGGCTCAACATTATTTTTATCAACTAAATAAAGTTAAATCAACGCAAACAGACTTACTGAAATTTCAATGGAAATTATGCTCATTATTTCATGCATTTTACAATGCAACATTGGAACTAAACCATATATGGATGGACAAAAACAAAGGACTATTTATTTACTGGAGCTGACCATTAAACAGATTTACTAAGATAATGATTCAGGTAACTAAGCATGCAAGGCCAAAAATAAAAAAATTGTTTGTTTCCCCTCCCATGATAGTGATTTTGTTCCCTTCAAATTGCAGCCGAATTTCGGCTGTTTCCCCCAGAGATAATTTCTCAACTCTCCGTTTTTATTTCCAAAAGTTGATAAAAAAATCTTCCCAAAATACGTTGTTGACTATGTCTATGTCAATTGAACACATCTAAGTACTTGAATAAAAATGATTTTTTTCAAGCGCACATATGATGTAGATTCTCTGCACCAGTTCGGATCGGCTAAGAACTTTGTCCGGAAATGGAGTCTTCCATACGAACGGAGGAAGATAACGTATTAACATATAACCATTCATTGATACAAAAAAAGTTGGTTTCTTTTCCCTACAATATACTGTACTCTGTACCAAATGTGTCCCAACAGCAATTTCTATACAAAAAAGCTGTCAAAATGTGATAAAAATGGGTATTTAAAAACAAAAGTTATACAATAAAGCCAAGGATAACAAAATACTGGCCCCTACAAAATTTATTTCAAAGTTTGTAACAAATGTTTGGGAAATGTTGACATGAATTTGTTGAACTTGATATTGATAAAACCTCTTCCCCAAAGCCCAAAATAGTAAACCTGATTATCAAAAACCCAGTGAACAAGGCCGGATAATATTGACTCTTCATTATTTATTGTCCTTATAGTACAACAGATCAATGGAGGTTTAATGATGCAAACTTCTTAAATGGTTATCAATGGCTTTATTTTTCACACAGCAAAGGGGGTATTTTAGGGAAGCATAGTGGTCTGAATAGTAAACACTTTCTTACAAAAAGCAGTCCAGTAAGTACTGCCTCATTCGAAGATTACTGGAAGGCCTCAGAGAGTTCAGGCCAAAATTTCCATTGAAATTGCTAATATTTGGTAGTATTTTGTTAAAAAAAAAAATTCCCAATTTTGAAAATACTGCGATAAATTTTCCCAAACTGAAAGGTAGAGGTAGCTTTGAAAAAAGGTAACAAAATCACTGCATGACCGACCCGCTAAAATTGCTGCTACCCAAAAAATTCTATCGACCGTTTGCTGTTCAATTTATTTTTTGTCTACAGTCAACAAGAGTTTGTTATGTAAAACAGGCGTTATATAAATATATTTGAAATTTTAAGTAAAATTTTTATTTGAATAAAAAATAAAATAATTTTCCTACCTACCTACCCATAACCTCAACAACCCAGTCGGGGAGGGGAAACAAAAAAATTTTTAATGTTGGCCCAATGTATGGAGATAGTTATGATTGCATTATTTTCATCTCAAAAAGATAAATCCAACCTGAATGTAGGACATCTAGGAGCACCTCAAACACATGCTCTAAAGGTGTAATTTTAAGTTGAGCATTGAAACTTAGATGATACAGAGAATGTCAAGATGAATAAACATGATAAAACTGATATATTATTATTGATATTTTGTTATAAATATATTGTTTAATATTTATCATGCACACATGAAAACTCAAAATTAGTGTGAAACAAAAATGAAAGCCATTTCAATTAACTTTGGATACACAAAAGCAAGTCTCCTTGTAATGCCTTGAAGTATCCCTATCTGTTCCCTGACTGTAGACATCAAGTCTTCCTGTTCCTTTGAAGTCTAATATAAGCCCTGTTTATCTGATATGTTGGTTCCAATATATGTGAGAGAAAATATTCATGGATGATTACCATGTTTACATAGAGAAACAACACTCTCTTAATCTGTTGTTTCAATATTTCAATACTGGAAGGAAAAGGCATAAAATAAACCTTATGACAATCTGGTTATTTAATATGATCGATCCACTGTTATTTTCCCCAATTGTTCTTCACTTCCACAGGGTTAAGAAATAGGACTTGGTATTTTCTTGCTTATTCTAATTCCCCGTTTCATTTATATAATATGCTTTAATAGCTTTGATCAATGTTTCGTCATCCGCAAAACAGTAATATTGCTAATGGGATACAAAACAACAATAAATCAGTATTTTCAATGAGTGAAATAATAAACACAATTCAACACATTGAGCAGATCATGCTTACCCTTCTGGAGCACTTGATGAATCATAATTTTTTGGGAGCACTCGCTCTGCTAGCACTTTAGTTAAATAATATACTTGTTCAGTTGATTAATCAACGATACATAGTAGATTTTTTTCTCTTATTTCTAGCAAATTTAACCAACACCTGACTGATGTGATTAAAACATTTCTCATCTCTAGAAAGAAAACAACTCGAAGTCTCTCACTTTTTGTTAAACAAGTTTTCAAATGTTTAAAAACTGGTTTTTTTCAAACATTTTGCAAAATTTACTGAACTTGATGTGAGAAATTTCATAATAAACATGATAAACTAGATCTCCTTGTACATGTTGTAGAAACTACAATGTACATATGTAATGTATATCTTACATTACACTCATTTCTGTTGCTGTTGCTGTAAATGTCAAATGGAATGCGTTTTCTTTTTAGCAGTGGCGGATTTAGGGGTGCCCGGAGTCCCCTCCCTCCCTTAGGTTGGAAAATATTTTAAATTTCTAGGGGTTTTTGAAAAAATTGGGTTCCGCCCCCCCCTTTTGAATAAAGGGCTACGCCGAGCGCGGCATGATACGACCGCAGCATGTCGAATACTGAAATTTGAACAAGTGTAATTCAAAATGAATGAGGACACAGTAAAGAGCTTGATACAGTAATTAAATGGACCAAATAAAGAGCTTTAATCAGTTGCAATTTTGGCACCTTTGGCCCCTTTAGCTTGGAAACAGTAAAAGCTATGCCAAATTTGTTGACATACTACTGAAAGCTTATATCAAGAAGAATCCAAAGAAAAAAACTGATCGAAATCCCATGAAGAATAAAGATTTCAAATATTTCGAAAAATTACAATTTTGGCCCCTTTGACTCCTTGTTGCTCGAAAACGGTAATAGCTATGCAAACTAAACTGATACACTACTGACAAATTACATCAAGAGGAATCCAGAGAAAAAAATCCTATTGAAATCCGATGAAAAATAAAGATTTCACATATTTTGAAAATTTGCAATTTTGGCCCCTTTGACCCCTTGTAGCTCCTAAACCGTAAGAGCTATGCAAAATCCGTTGAAATAATACTGAAAGCTTATATCAGGAGGAATTTAAAGAAAAAAATACCATCGAAATCTGATTAAAAAAAAAGATTTCACATATTTCGAAAATTTGCAATTTTGGCCCTTTTGACCCCTTGTAGCTCGGAAACGGTAAGATCTACGAAAAATCCCTTGACATATCAATGAAAGCTTATATCAAAAGGAATTCAAAGAAAAAAATCCCATCAAAATCTGATGAAAAATAAAAAATTTAGGTTATCTGTAAATTTTGGCCCCCTTCGGCCCCTCATAGCTCGGAAACGGTAAGAGCTATGACAAATCCATTGACATACTGCTGAAAGCTTACATCAAGAGGAATCCAAAGAAAAAAATCCCATCGAAATCCAATGAAAAATAAAAATTTTATGTAATCTGCATGTTTGCAATTTTTGCCCCTATGGCCCCTCATAACTTGGAAAGGAAACAAATTATCAAAAATCTGATGGTGAAGCGCCTATTTATTTTTCATAAGGAATCCATTGCAAAAAACAGCATCAAAATCGGACCAAAAATAAAAAAATAAAATTTTCAAAATTCGGCCCTTTAGGATCCCATTTATCTCATGAACGGTACATGCGACGTAAAATCCGTTGACACACATCTGATCGGAAATAACTTCAGGACAACACTGAAAGAAACCCCATCAAAATCCGATAATTAATAATAATTCTACAGCTAAAAGGGTGAAAACACCCAATTTTGCCCTTTTTGGCCCCTATTTTAAAAACGGGAGGGCCATAATAACCAAAACCGATCCCCACCTTCCTTTGGTGCCAAGGAACATTGTGTTAAAATTTCATAAGGATTGATTAACTTGAATTTGAGTTAATTGGCCAAAACTTAAAAGTGTCCACAGACAACGACGCCGCCGCCGCCGCCGACGACGACAGCGCCATACCATTATATGACCACAAACTTTTTGCGGTCGTATAAAAAATTATGGGTCTGGTCCCCTCTTAGCAGAAAGTGTGGATCCGCAACTGTTTATATATATAAATGCAGATTTTTCAGGTTACTACAATTTTTCTTAGGTATTTGACAATGACTACATGTACATTTCACTATATAATTATTGTCTGACATGTATATGTAATTATGGTAATACAGATTTAAAAAAAATAGAATAACTGTGTGCAAAGCTCACAAAAACATACTCCTCGCTCCACCATTTGATTCCAGATGTAAAAAAAAATTACCCCAAAAATATCCAGTCAAATCAAATTTTTAAATAGCTGGTGCACAATGGTGCAATAGTGCACAATATGTGCTGAACATTCTGTAAAAGTTTCTTTGAATTTCACCAAGTGGCCAAGGAGGAGTTGTCGCCAAAAGAACGGAATAACAGATGGACAAACTGACACCATGATCACTATATACAATTTTTTGAATACCACCCGGGGCATATAATAATGACAAAATTTATATAACTTTTGAATGCACTGACATTGGAAGTTCTTACCTTTTATCATTAACATTTAACACTTTCAGAAATGTATCCAATTCAGAAAATTCCATACCCAACTGACATAATCTTCCTTGGTTATATAACTGAAAAAGACAACAAAAACTTTAACTTCTTTTCTTGTCATAT
The DNA here is from genome assembly GCA_002080025.1 of Modiolus philippinarum. Taxonomy (NCBI): domain Eukaryota; kingdom Metazoa; phylum Mollusca; class Bivalvia; order Mytilida; family Modiolidae; genus Modiolus; species Modiolus philippinarum. Next base: position 105,383 of record MJUU01046924.1, on the reverse strand, counting down.
TATGCTAATTATAAATGTGGAAGAAACATAAAGATGTGCCCCTATCAGAATGTCTGTCCATATATATGATGTCCTAAAATCAATTTTTACATTCAGGTCACTACTGCATGTATGACAGAAACCTCCGTTTAAGGTAGTACGGGAGTTTAAAATTGTGCATCATTCTTGCGCATGTGATAAAAATGGAATTCACTATGAGAATTGTGTCTTATAATGGTTAAATGTGATGAAATATACCACCTTTAGTGCAAAACCATGTACAATATTGAACTTTTTCAGCAAACTCCTTGTTCCATGATTATGAAGGGGAGATACATGTAATTTGTATATAAATAATAGGAAAATAATTAGTTTTTCGCAATTTATTCAAAAATATGTGCGGTGACCACCAAATTTTTTTCATGGAAAATGAAGGACAGTATTTTAGCTAATAATTTACCAATTTTTAAAAAAATTCTATCTGATGTAACTAAAATAAATCAAAACTTTGTTAAAATTTGCTAATTTTTCCTATTACATGTATTTCAACCAAAATAGCTGATTTACATGACACATTTCATCCTTATATGACCGGTGACCCCCAAATCTTATTCTATTTTTTGTTTGCTCTAATAACAAAGTACAAATCATAAAAATATCAGAAAATTCTATTTGACAGATTTTAGACCCCTGTACCACCTAAACATAATGATTATCTTTACATGTTTAATACCAATTTAAGTGCATTTCATCAATGGGCCTTCACCAGAACTTGAGTCATTGGCAATTAAGAGGTCCTTGCCCTACATCTGAAACATGAGTGACTTGTTAAAATTAACATGTAGCTCTATTTCTCAACAACACAATTATATTTCATTCAAATCATCACTAACATGCCTGTTAAGAGAGTATGGGAGTCTATAACTGCGTATCATTTTTGTGCATCTGACGAAAAATTGAATTCACTATGGAAATATTGGCAAAATGATCTTTGATGCCTCAGAATAGTTAAACTTGATCAAATATGCCACTTTTATTGGGTTACCGTGCAGAAAATTGCACCTTATGACCAAACTCCTGTTCTATTAAGGGGAGATAATTTATATAGAAATAATGGGTAAATCAGTTTTTTGCCATTTATTCAAAAATAAGTTTGGTGACCCCAATTTTTTTTTCATGCAAATCGATGCCAAGTATTTTAAAAAGTTTTAAAAAATTCTATTTCAGCTAATTATTTACCAAAAATTCTATCTGATATAACTAAAATAAATTAAAAATTTTGTTAAAATTCCAACCAAAATAGCTGATTTTTACATGACAGATTTGATGCTTGTATGAACGGTGAACCCAATTTTATTTTAATTTTTGTATGCTCTTATGACTAAATATTAGTCATGATATTAAGAAAATTCTATCTGACAGTTTTTAGAGCCCTGTCATGCCCGTAGCACCTCACCTGAGCATCGGCTGTGATTTGCATTTCAAGTATCAGAGGCTGCTAAAAACTTGTGAAAAAGTTCATTTCTTAACAACTTTTTATCAACTCAATACCTTGTTGATTACAATCGAAATCAAGAGATAATTTCCAAGATAAGGGAAATAACCCCAGTTGGGGCTACTTTGTTTGAAATGTATACAAACCAGCCTGCATGATGCAGACTAATTTTTTTTTAAATGTCTAGTAATAAATGTTATAGTAAACATTAACATTATAAATGTTGAATTCACATTTACTTTATCAAAAATCAAACATGGTTATTTGCAAGGTTGTTGAAATATTGACAAATATAATTACTTTTGATCTGTCTATTTTTCATGTTTTTCTTCAATGATTTCATATTAAACTGTTAAATACACATGTATGACATTTTTGTAAAGTTGTGTGTTTTTCTTCATACTCCCTTAACAATTTCATCTTTATACCAGTACAAAAAAATTCTTAGATTCTCATCTAACATTTGTGAAGAGTCAAGTTAATGTGTCAACAATTTTTATTTATGATTCTTAATGAATAAAAGTGAAAAATACTGTTTTTGAAAAAATAACCAAAACTGGGTAAAATATCAATTTTTTTTTTTTTCAAACGATACAAGATAATACTTAAATTAAATGATGAGCATCAGATACAATGTCATTTATTACTTCTAAAATAAGTCACAACCAGTTTTCAATCCCTTGTATGTTCACTGCTCTATAGTTATGAAGTTCAAATGTCAAATTCCCTGTTATTTCTTCAATATCCTTGATGTCGAGTTCAGTGTCCTTCTTTATATATATAAGTTGAGAATAGGGTTAGTACAGTCCACATGGTCCATAATGCATTGCATCAGCTTTTCTTGTTCTCCACTTATCATTTTCAACACTTCTTCTTTTGAATCGGATTAAATCAAAAAGTTATATACATGTACTTTCCGTTTCCAACCAGTCAAGGAAAATGCAGAATCAAAGAATGTTGTGGAAATCAATAGCTCAAATTTCCAGAATTTCATACAGTATATTTCCAACTTTAACATTGAGGGTAATGGGAAACTTTTATATTTTACGATGGATCATTTTCGTAAAAAAAGATATTTTTACAGAATTGGCTAAGAATAAGAGGAGGGTAACTCAAAACATGCCGATCTTGCAAGTTTACTGAATTTTTATACAAAAAACTTCAGAGTTGTTGAATTTGACAACTCATTTTAACACATGAAGGGTAATGGGGATTTTTGTTATTCATCTAAAGATTTTTTTGGACCAATGAGAAAGTTACGGGGAATTACCAAATATACAATATGTACAGTAACAGGAAAAAATTTCAAAAGCATGGCAGTTTTTGTTACATTAGTTTTGTTTGCCTTTTGACACAAGTACTAGGTTTTTACACTAACACCAGATCTAGACACTATTGCAAAATATGACATAACAGTCTCCCAAGTATGACATTTTAAAACATGAATCATCTCAATAGAATGAATGACAACTATGATATTGTTTTGTAAACTATTACTTTTACCTAATGGAAACACATTACGATGCAAAGAGGTAGAAATTCTCCTTAATTATATGCTAAAGAATTTCTGAAAGAATGTAAACACATCACAAATTTTGCCAAGTTACCCGGACATCCACAACATAATCGGCCATTTTACCCTTAAAATGTTTTACCTTGTAATACACATCGAACTGTACACTTTCGGGCAATGTTTTAACATCTCTTCTATGCCTGTAGTAGGCAGCAACAGTAGCAGACACGGCTGTATTGTACAATGAATCGGGTACCCAGTCAAGTTGGACTGAAGCAGACGCCATGTTGAATGATAAATGTTGACAGTGACACCTATTGGTCGAGTAAGAGTTGTCCTTCATGAAAAACTAGAGGCTCACAATGTTTTTTTACCAACCACGATGTAAACACTTTTCGTCCTGAAGCGGAAGTGGGAGGAGCTAAAGCTGTATAGGAGTTTCCGCGAATCCAATTAGTGACGTCACAAAATCTAATTTACATATGCAAATTAACATATTTGGTTGGCAATCACTATATAGCATTGGGGTATAATTTTTAATCTTTGATAACTTTTTTATTATATGCACGATTTTGGATCTGTAAAATGCATGTTAAACATTGAGATATTCATATTTTTTCTACCGATTTACTTTTCAATAAAAATAGATAAATATTTTTTCATGTGAATTTAAAAAATGTGAAAGTTTCGAAAAATTATATGGTTTACAAAATGCACTAATTCTATATATATCAAAAATAAAAAGCTGAAAATTTTTACATCCTGTAATAATAATTGAGATCAAAAAGAATTATCCATTTACCTTAAATAACAAATTCTCACCAGTTGACCCTAATCAGTGACCACGATTTCTTGCCAACCAAAGGTAATTTTTCAAGCTTGTGACGTCACGGCGGAAACTCCTATAGGTAGATTTTCATCAAACTCGTGAAAAAATACGGGGCGGGTCACGGGGTGGACGAATGTAATTTATTTTTCTTGAAGATCTTGTCAGTTGTTAATTTCATTTGGGATACAATATCTGATGCAGCTCAACCACTGGTGTTTTATCATCTATAACACCCGATGTGAGGTCATTGTAGGTTCAAGTACTGTCTTCGAATCGTTGAAATTTCAAAGCAAACTAGCTTTTTCAGTAAGTTGTGTTTTGTTTACTACTGAAAATGGTTAGACGCAGTGGATGTTTGAACAAATAAATATTGGGTGGACCGATTTTCTAGGCGGGGATGAAAATCTACCAATAAATTTTAATTAGCCATAGTTTTGTTTTACTTTTCCAAAAACCTTTTTTAAGACTTGTGACATCAAAACACCATTTTCTTTAGCATTCTATAAGGTTCAAATATTTAAAAGTCATGTGCGGTAGAGTATATGATTACCTATAATACGTGGCGTGTGCCACACCTAGCACAGGTAAAGTAAAGGTTAAATCCCTCTCGCAGCTCTGCTGCAATTTTCTTGTTTTTGTTTTTATCTCGAAGCCATGAATGTTAAAATGACAAGAAAAAAAATCACGTGATGCTTCAAGCTCTAAAAGATTATCTTCATGCTTCCAGAGACTATATGTCTCTGATGCTTCCGATAAAATATATAGTGCTCAAGTTTCTTTCAAAATCGTATATTCAGGGACCGACCATTTAACTTGAAGGGGGGGGGGGGCTATGGTTTTTTTT
>MJUU01046924.1:84958-95229 GCA_002080025.1 Modiolus philippinarum | reverse complement strand
GTGTAAATCATAACATATCTGAACAAAGACATTACTGCTTATCTAACAACACAACAGCAAAAGGTTAAGATCTAAGGTTAATGTTAAAGTCTAAAGAATAGGGTAAGAATTACGGTTGGTTAGGTTTAGGGTTTTGATTAGGGTTAAGAACCAGTATCTATCTCATTTCATATATAGTTCAGAATAAAAGCGAGCCCTAAAGCCTAGATGAAAAAGACACACATGTGGCGAGACCAAATTTCAAAAAGGAAACCATTTTTGAAAGAACAATACATAGCCCGAAATAAGGCGAGGCCAAACAAAATCAAGATTTACGTCCGCAAAGCTTAAAATACAATACAGTTATGAGGGTCGTACAGGGGGGTACCGTGCACGGGTGTAAGAGAAATAAAATGTCACAACACGTGAAACGTCCCACAGAGATTGACGATAATAGGTTCGTATCTGCGCGGTGAAGTGATAATAGAATTATCGTCGCTCGGGAAGAATTGAAAATTGCGAAAATAGCGATAAAGCTTTATATTGAAAGAGTCAAATGCGAATTTTGCCAATAACAAAGATCTTTTTTTCTAATTTAGAGTTTTTAAGAATTCTAGAAAGGGAATTCAAAAGTGTTCTCAGAAAGTAAAATAAGGTTACTGTTACTTATACATACATTTGTTACATCTCTATTACTTATGCAAGCTCTCCAAACATCAAAACTAAGTAGCATCTCCCTCTAGAGCTTTGTTCTTAAGTTTGCCTTTCATTTAGACACTTTGAGTTATTTGTTCTACCACGTCTTCTAGATGTTTGAAGTTGTCTTTAAGAGACATAATTTGTTGAAACATAGCAATCTACAGAAAGTAAATTTACGATTACTTTGGTATTTGTTATTTACACATTCGTTGTTCTAATTATTTAGATTGAACCAAATAAAATATTACTTCAATTAATTATTTGCGTTTTGATTTGAGTATTATACTTTTTGGGATGAATACACCCTTTCACTGAATACTCATATGTTTTTTTTTGTTTTTGTTTTTGTTTTTTCGTTGTGTGTGTGTGTGTGTGTGTGTGTGTGTGTGCTTCTTTTTTGTATTGTTTGATTTTTTTGTGTGTTTTATTTGTTTTTTGTTTTGTTTTGAGTTACAATCTTGTTATATGTCAGACATTTAAAAGACTGGATACAGCGATTGAAGCCTTAATATATGTAAGTTCATTTAGGTAAATCAAATGTATAATGTAAATTGTCATAATAATTTAATGTTACTTATGACATATATGTAAATGAATACTCTCTGAGAAATTTACTCCACATGCACCATAATTGGCATCCATTCAAATACATTTATGTAGTTCTAAATAACAGTTTAATTGCATGATGATCGTGTATTTTGAGACAATTTAATACTGTTGTTAAATTTATATTTAAACAATGAAACGCACATAGGTATCCATGACACAGTTGTCAGAAGGGAGTCAAACAAGAGGTCCTCTCTGTAATGTATCTAAATGTTCCATATATTCAATCATCACAATTTATAAAAAGATTTTTGTAAATAAGCATTTGCGCAATAGAAAAAGTCAGTACATCGAGAGGTTTTAACAACCAACTGCGAGACAAAAAGAAAGCATTTCCTTGCTATAGCAATAAGTCTCATTCTCATTATGACAATAAAATTTCTGTTCATATCTGCTTAGGAAGAAATCTTGTGTACATAATCCTCCATTCAGTTGTACTGCAGGAATAGAAGAAATGATTAAACTCCTGTGGTGTCACAAAATATTCCATTCAAAGTCTGCATATGCCAACCAAAAAATCTCATACAGAAATTCCCCAACAACATCAACAGTAAAGAGGTTGTATGAGAGGGGACATGAAATGGTTTGTACCTAGTTTAATATGAAGCTAGTGCATGGTTACTGCAGCGTATGATAAATATTGAAGAGTTGAAGGCCACCAAGCACACGCACTGTTACATTGCGATTGTGAACATGGCTGGAACACATAACGCGACCACGACTGCAGCACCAGGCAGCACCCAACTATATTACACTTAAAATTTACAATCCAAATGCATGCTCCAATCGCATGATGTCATTGTCGGCTTTAATAGGATTTCTAAGTGCCTTAGTCTTGAATGTTGTATTTTTATTTTCGCGTCTGTGTGGTTTTCTCGTCTTTGCCATGTCTCTAGATTTATTTTTTAAAATAAGGGCGTCATTTGCTTCTTTGTTATTGTTGTAACAATCTCAGTATGATGTCTTACTGTTTGTGAATAAACATTGATTCGACGACAATCAGATTACCCGATTCCAAAACACGGACACAAAATTCACCGGCTTCTATATAACCACCCCTATTAAGCTGGGTAACGTTTAGGTACAGGTAATGTTCAGATATCAAAAACTGTACCTGAACATTATCCTGAACCGGGATAAAACGTTATCCAATGTTACTTAAAATAAGAAATTTGCTTACATTTTTCTCAACCGGGCTAAACATTATCCAGCCGGACTAAACCAATTATACGCGAACTCTTCTTGCCCGTAAACTGTTCGCCGAGAACTCATCTTAATAGGGGTGATGACTTGGATCTGAGATTCACTGAATCGTACAGGTATCTAGAAACTAAGCTTGGGAATCTTACACAAGAAAATTTCAAGCAGGTCCAGAGGTGCTTAGGCTATCGATACGAAAGAAAATGAAAACAGCAGTTGCTGTTCTGATGATCAGGAAAGCAGTGTATATATGATTGCGTAGATCAAGCTGAAAAGCGGGAGGAAACACATAGCTTTCTCCTACTGAATGAATCCAAATCTTAATGACTTCGTTGTATCTTTTTATTAGACTTTTACCATTAGTAAGTCGGAACTGGTGTTTTTAGATGTATCCTGCAGGATAACCAACAACGGCATCGATTTACAACTCTTCTTATTGCAATAAACAATGAAAGGATATGGAGTAAATGTACATCAGACAAAGTCTCTTCAAAAACCTGGTAGAACCAACAATGGAACAACGCTTTTATTGTTGTTCTTCATCTTGATGTCATCAAGAGGTCTTCGACAATGAGCTTTACTCATACTTCATAGTAACCTCAAGACGGCTCCTAGTTCCAGTTTGAGTGGAATTCATTGCTAATTGTCGAACAATGCTACAGCCATGTTTAAATGGGCCCATGATGCGGGATCGTTAACAAACATAACATTAACTGGCAAAGTACTCTAACAATCACTTTCATACCTTGCAAGAGGGTCGGAAAAATAGGCGTAAATATGATATGAACATAGGATGACTTTCAAACTTGATACTGTAAAAGTATTAATTTTCGCAGACGCAGTTTATGAAGGATCGACCCTGCTCGGACCCTGGGTTATGTGATATTCAAATAAACGTATTTTAGTGTTGATATAAAGGTTGTATTTTTTATTTTTATTTTTAAGTATTTCATACATCTTTGAGTTTGAGAAAGTATGATGAGTCGAACAACTGATCCCGAATTTTTAAACTTTCTTTCTTACGCTTATGATTTTTTAATAGATTTTAATATGCCTCTCTATCTCATATGTGCATATTGCTGCATATTTTGATTCCTGCTTCGCCCGTTTCGCAACACAGAGTTTGTCCTGAAGTACCTCATGAACTTTTCAGGTCTGATAATCAGCGATGTGGACTATACGCACGTTAAACACGTGGTAGAGAAGTGGGTTGTCAGACGTTACGGTACCACCAAATTCTCTACCTGGAAAATGATGTTTTCATACATGTGAATGTCTCGGTGGACTTTATGGGGATCTTTAGTAAATTATAGACATTATCCTGAGCACTTCTTCACAATCCCTTGGCAGCCTATGATTCGGACTTGTGGACATGCCAATGAGGTTTGAAAATGCACAAAGAGGATGTTCTCCCATGATCTAGCAATATTGTAAGGTCAACAATTCATACATGACAACTCAAAGTATCACAAAAACCCTAAACATCTCGATACTAACCACCTCTACAGTTGGCGATGACTGTCATTTCTTACAATCTGATTGCATGGAGCCAAAGGAGATGTAGACCATCTTAAACTGTCTTAATGACGACGAATATGGTGATGTGGTGGAGTATGACCTATATTACCTTGGGGAGCTTCATGATGTCCGTTAGCGCAAGAGAATGCGGAGGTTACCCACGTGCGCAAAGTGGTGTCTCGTCTGATCAAGTACTTCAAGTACACTCTCCACTACAGGAATCTCAAGCTAAACATTTCGATGGCCATTAAGCTCACCACAGTTAATTACATCATGGGATTCAGCCAAATCCCACGACTCAAGAAGAATATAAACTTGAACACCAAACTCCGAACCGCTGCCAAGACTGACCAAGGGAAAGATTTCATTCAGCTAAATAACTCTATCATTGATTCAGCTAAATAATAACTCTATCTTTGGAAGCTAATCATCAGCGAGAAGCAGATGCTGAAGCTTGAAGATAAACCAAACTTCGATCAAACCGTTGTCTTCACAAAAATTATAGCAGACTTCGGAATGAAAAAAATAAAAAACTAAAATCTAACAAGCACTTATACCGAAGAGCTTGCATTCTGGGTATCTCAACGATCCTGATGTACGAGTGCCACTACAGATTGGTTTGAAAATGCCTAATTGCTCTTTACGGCTTCATTTGAGACCAAAACCTCGAATGACAGTGATTGTTAGAACACTTTGCCAGTTAATTTTATGTTTGTTGACGACCCCGCATCCATATAGTAAATATAACAAAGCTCCTTGATGAAGGCCTTATTTTGATATAAGATGAAGAACAACAATAAAAGCGTTGTTACATTGCTTAGTTTTACCATGTATTTGTAGAGACTTTTTCTCAAGTGCATTATCTCCATACTTTTTATTGTTTATTCTACGTGCCATATTGCCACACGTCTTTGCGAAGTTTGATATCTCTAACTATCCAGCCAAACATTCCTCAGGCATCATCATCGGCGTAAATTTGAAAGTCAATAGCAAAGGTCTATGCCTTCAACATGAACGGATTTATGACCACGAAAAATAAAATAGGTACCACAGAAAGTGACAAAGCAAAAGAGCACCCGTGGTGAGTCAAGCGAATCCTGAACACCTGGAGATTTGCAAGACCACCATTAGCTCTACAACAGAGTTAAACAGGATTGCATTCTTGCCCATGGACGACAAGCGCCACATTCTATCCGGCGGCGGCGCCAGCGCCCTCGCAAACCCCCCAAAATGGAGGGAAAGAAAGAAAAGAACAACACACACGTGTACGAGTAGATCCTCACATACATGCAAATCTCGAATGTTGAGCTTTAGGAAGCGGACTTGGAATGTCCTACCGCTCATCCAACATTCCCATCGAATGAGACATCTTGAGTCATGACAACATCGAGGACCCGGAACGCGCTGGACGTGTTGCCAACAGCATGAAAAACTCGAGATATACATCGACTTTACGGCCTTTTGTAGCCGCATAAGATGGCAGACTACCGTATAGCATGTTATTTTAATATGTCAAATCTTTCGCGGAATTGAGTTGAAAAAGCATGCAAGAAATTGAGCATTTTTTATTTTTTATTGGGATGATTGACAACCTTATATCTAGGTTGGGAGAATCCAAAGACGATGCTGACGCCATTACGAAGCAGTGGTTGGACCAAGAACTACCCATGAAGAATGTCCTGAAAAATGTATGCGTAAGAATCAGGAGTGCATTAAAATGGACATGAAATGGATGACCCAACAACCGATGGATCCATCAATTTCTTCACCAAAATCGGAGGACACAACGTAGACGACTAACAACAACCAAAGATGAACATTTGTCCTCGATAGCAGGGACAGTCGATCCGAAATATGCCTACTTAAACTCCTGAAAACGAAAGTCAATAAGTCATAATGTAAGTGAGAACCGAACCGTCAGTCTAAAACGAACAATTCAAAGATAAAGGCAACGTCGGAAATACAAGGAAACAAAGACATAACATGAGCACGGCACAGAAAATAAAATAAAGACACACACATATACAAAAATAAACAACACGGACCCAATAAAAAAACCATGGGTAAGATCAGGTGCGCCGGTAGAGTAAGCATCTCCTGTTTCTTATAAGACACCCGCCGTGTTGAACATGTAAACTCCGGTAGTAAAGTCAAATCCAGTAGAGGAAACAACAATTAAGCTTTAGAGGGAAAGATCTGCCGGTGCTTTTGGAATGTTGCTACAAAGAACAGGGAAGTTGGAAAAGTGAAGTCATCGCGTTTGTCATACAGAATAGTTTGTAGTGTACCTCTGTTATCAAATTCAAGATAAAGGTCAAGGGAAGTATCTGTAGTATCCTTAATTTCGAGCTCCTTTGGATGGAAAAGATGAAGAAAATCACCAAAAGCGAGGGTTGTTTAGTGATAAAATATTTTTTATATAACGGAAGCTGAAATTAAAGGACTGGGTCATTCTTTTATCTTTATTTTGAAGAAGCCCGTCCATGAATTCAGCTTCAATTGAGTGAAAAAACAGATCGGCTAAAAGAGGTGCACAGTTTGTGCCCCTTGGAATTCCGATAGTCCGTTGAAAAACAAGTCCTCCAAACTGGACAAATATATTGTCAAACAGAAACTCTAATATTTTAATCCCTTCTTCCTCTGTATATTTCTTTCTGTGACTCTGAGTCGTATTTCACACAGTATGCTTGTTCTCTGCCTATTGCAATGTACTTATATCTTCGTTCGCCGTTCTTATGGGAGAAACATCTATGAATTAAATCTTTCAGCCGTGATGTCAGTTGTTAATGAGGGACGGTAGTATAAAATGTGGAGAAGTCAAGTTTTAATGCTGTTACACTGTGATAATGATCTCGATTTTAAGATGTCAAGCAGATCTTTATACATTTTTTTAACATCCACATTTCATTTACGCCACTTCTTGAAAAGCTACTATCACAATATTTTTGAAGCTCCTCTTTTACGGCTGTCAAGATGGATGTTAATAGCTTAGAAATAGGTTTTGTAGAACATTAAGCAGATCCAGATAATAATGTTATGATATGCAAAGAAATGGCAAAAGCTTATGTCAAGCATTCAAGGCATTATTATCTACAATACATCTTATAGGTCCGGATGAAGGACAGGGTAATATATAACTTAATACCGAAGTTGCTGTGAATTTTGATTCAACCAAGAAGGCACTTCATGGCGATTCGAACTTTGATGCAAAAACAAAATCGTAACAGTCACAAGGATGGTTGATCTCTGTATAGATTAGAGAACCTATACCTCATGCCTCTTTTGGCCTGCAGCGGCTGGGGTAATCTTGACGGAATGGTGTTTGTACCAATTAATTTTGTATTAAAAGGGAAGTTCATCCAGGACGGGTAGGTAAGTGTGTGTGAAATAGGCCAAGAAGAACTGCTCCTTGATGGTTTCGTTCCACCGTTCGATACACTCGACTTTTATTTTTTCGACTAATAGGAGTTTAAACAACTCTTTGTGGAGCAGCTCTTTTACCTTCTTGAAGTAGTACACCGTTATCTCAACAGTTCTCGGAGACCATGGCTTTGAATATGACTTGGTAGGCAACCCGCACTATTGCTTCCCTCTTCTCCTTGAACGGGAGCAGCCAACGGTACTTGGAGAAAAAAATCGATTATACACAAGATGAGCTTTTTATCCCTTGTTTTCACAAAAGAAGATTAAGGTCTTATCCATCCAACCAATATAACCTGCTGCTGGAATTTGCGACGAACTGGTTTGTTCGATCATCCTTCCAAAGAACTTTCCTAGCCTAGGTGGTGTTTTGTGCCAATGATGTATTTGACAATGAAACGGTCCAAACGTTCACAAGCAATGGTCTGGTGTGGCGTCGAGAGAGCACGGCATAGCTTTATAACAAATGGAATTTCGCGTTTTAAAGCATAGATATGATGGTATCAAAAGTTCAGTGTTTCGACTAGGCCTTGAGGCACCATTTGAGTTCATGAGGTTCCTTAGGCAAGTACCGGTCCAGTGAAATTATGATGGGTAGAAGCCGGTTGAATAACTAATTCAAGAGCTCGACACCGTTAGCAGCCATGAATTGTTAATTGTTATTGTGTAAGCTAATGGAGAGATTTATATTGGACAGGATAGTTGGATACATAGAAGGGCATAGACTCATAGACAATTACCAAGAAGGCTTCCGCAAAAACCATTCAACAACAAATGCTCTGCTAAGATTGACACAGGCAGTGATAAATGGTTTCAACAACAATGAAAGCACCATGGCTTGGTTCTTAGATTTGGAGAAGGCATACGACTCAGTATGGAGAGGACTCATGGTAAAACTATATGATATGGGAATATGCGGCACAACCTGGAATTGGATATGTAGCTTCCTCGTGGAGAGAACTGTGAGCTGTAATCTGGGGGACTACACAGGAGATGAAATCCATACGCAAATAGGCTTACCTCAAGGTCTAGTACTGTCTCCAACTCTATTTAACATCATGATGGATACAACAGCAGGAGGAAAAATTAAATTTGCAGACGATGGTACAATCTGGAATACAGGAGCAAACCTGGGTGAAGTAAGAAATAAACTAGAAGGGGATGTAGATAAAATCATAAATTGGACAGAAAAATGGAGAATAAACCTGAGTATAGCAAAAAGCGAGGTATGCATCTTCACAAGAACTGCCATCAATGATAACGACAGACAGCTAAAGGTAGGCCCATATGACTTCACATATAACAGAACACCTAAGCTGCTAGGAGTCACGCTGGATGAAAATAAGGATTTCAGTCAACATAACAATCAAATAGAAATGAAAGCAAACAGGGCATTACATACCATCAGAGAAATAAAAGGACTGGCCAATATATAAAGGGAAAAACTTGTCAACATCTATAACAGTCTAGTCAGATCTATAGTAGAATATGCAAGCCCAGTATGGCAGATAACATCTCAAGAAAACATGAAGAAAATAGAGAACATACAAAGGAAAGGATAAGCACTCTGTCTAGGACTCCCAGGAATAGCAGGTAGACAAGCAATGGGGGTTGAAGCAAACATTCTCCCTATAGACCTGAAGATAGAAGAAATATCAGTCAGAGAACTTGCCAAAGTCCAGTCCAAATCATTACAAGAACCAATAAAGCAAGAACTGGAACTGTTCCGGAGTGGAGACGGCTTTGAAGTTATAGAATCACCATTTGGTAAGGCACTTAACCAAGTCAATGAAATGCAAAGAACGACAAAAGTTGATATCGCTTTAATAGAACCCGAGCTAATATTCAAGCCGGGTTGTGAAATGCTGATGAGGGACAAGCCAGCTTACTGGAGTCGACTTGGCAGTTCCAAAAATAGAGATGCTGAAAAAACCACACTATGTAGACAGGTTAAGGAACAACTGCTTGCTGATACAAATGAAGAAACAATAGTTGCCTTCACAGATGGATCCTGCCAGGGTAATCCTGGACCTTGTGGGTCAGGCGCTATAATTTATCCAGGCAGTCAAACCAGCATCCCTATTCAATCAAAGCTCTATAAGAGCTGAAAGTGTTCGTATGTGTTGAAGTTTAAGGTGTCTCGGTGGTATTATTCCGCCATTTTTATTTAATACTTGTTCATTAAGTTTATTTGTATTTGCTTATAGGACATATGAGTAGACTTTTAGGTATTTTTTGTAATTATTAACAAGGACCCCATTGGAAATAAGTCTTTTTGACCTTATTGGTTATCCTATGTGTTCAATATTACAATATATATACTTTTGAAACTACCGGTATTCATTGCTTAACATTGTTTCATATATTGTTTTATGTGTACATGATATGACTGTATGCACTTGCCTGAATAAATGTTATTATTATTATCATATTGATATCCCTATGAAGAAATTATCTTCATGGGGGTTTTCATGCGCGACCTTCCTTTTCAGTCGTGTGAGATTTCGAGGCCTTTAGCGCGAAGTTTTTTTGTCTAATACTTGATGCTCTTTTTTATCAAATACAAACATCTAGGTGTTATAGAAGACTTTACTTTTTATTGAGGGAGGCAAGACATTCCTCTTTTATTGTGTTTTGGGCATTTCAGTTGGTTCTTAAATATTTTTTGTCAAATAAATCAGTTGTGAACTGTTTTTGGACCATTTGGTGTTTTATGTTCTGATAAATTTTAACTTAGTTTTAACTGTAAAAGGGAAACAAAAAGCAGTGCTTGCTATTCATCATTATGTTGCTGTTATTTGAATTTACAGTTGACTGTTTTGGGGGAAATTAAAAGATTGTAAGTATGT
>MJUU01046924.1:63400-83943 GCA_002080025.1 Modiolus philippinarum | reverse complement strand
AAAAACCAGTAGCCCAAAGAGGGTCAATACTGCTTGCAGAGTTAGTTGCCATAGAGATGGTATTAGAACACTGTATGGTACATCTAAACAGTGGATTCACAGCTCTAAGGATCCTCTCAGACAGTCAAACAGCAGTTGGTATCCTCACACTAAACTGGCAGTCAAATAACTATTTAGATCTGATCAGGGACATCAAGGAAAACATGACATAATTAAGCAGAATATTTTACGAAAGGATATGGAGTAAATGAACATGAGACCATAACACATATGTTAACTCCAACTGCAATAATTTTAACGAGCTGTATGGTCATTTCGGAAATTTATTCCTCATCAGCAGCACTAGAACCTAAACAGAGGAAATCCATAATTTAAAAAAATGTGTATAATGCATAAAACCAAACGAAATCCGAATAATCAGTAATATCAAATATAGAAGTCTATATCTTGGACCCCAGGCCATGCTAATATAGCCGGGAACGAGATAGCAGACGAACTAGCAAAATAGGCCGCAAAAGAAGCTTCCATCCTTGATGTGAGTCACAACATCATCACCCGGTCGGATGTAAAAATAGCAGTAAGGCAATCAGTGAAAGACAAATGGCAAACTCGATGGGAACATACGGAGTCAGGAAGGCATCTCCACAACCTAATACCAAAGGTGGGATGCCCAAACATGCTAGACTGGCCAAACCAACGCCATGGACAGATATTGACCGAGTTGAGAACAGGATACAACAAACTGAACAAGTGCAGACACCAGATTGGAAATGCCACCACTCCAAACTGCGAATGCGGAAGTGAAGAAACAGCAGAGCACTTCCTGCTTGTCTGTGAAAAATATGACCAAGAACGATTGAAATGCATAGAAAATTGAAAGAGCTTACACCTGCGAATGCGGAAGTGAAGAAACAGCAGAGCACTTCCTGCTTGTCTGTGAAAAATATGATCAAGAACGATTGAAATGCATAGAAAATTGAAAGAGCTTACACCTGCCTTTTACTTGGATATGCAGTCTCTTCTAACAAAGACAGACAACAACAAGTCCGTATTTGAAACACATTGCAGATAGTGGGAGCTTACATCAGTAATACAGGAAGATTTGGTCCAGCTCCATCTCCCAGTTACAACTGATCTTGATTCTACAAACGCACAATACTAAGCACCCTGAGAAAGTACACATAGAAAAAGCACAGAGAAGAAAATTGTACCTGGAGAACAGTCGTGTCCGTTTGGACCATGAGTCAGGAATCAGGAATAATTCCTGTAGCCAAATTTTGCCACTTCCCGTTTGGGTTAATCACCTAACCCAAAACGTATCGTGTCAGTCCTCTTTTGTCATTTCATGCTTTATCTAAATAAATGGACGTTTGCACAGAATTAATTGCTGGATGTTGCAAAATGCTACACTCATGGTTCTATTTACTCGTGGATGCGGGATCGTCAACAAACATAAATTTACCTGGAACATGCACTTACAACCGTTGTCATCCGTTGCCCAATAGAAAGACTAATAAATGACAATCACAACATATAAATAACAACAGGGCACTTATCAAGTCAACTGCAAGAACCCTTTGCTGCACAAAATTCTAAAAATTACTACCAAAGAATCATCGTGTGTAAGTTTGGTTCCAAATGGAGATTGTACCAAAGTCCAAGCTTAAAATGAATGTTGCTAGGTAGTTCCAAATTTGATCTTTTAAATTTATTTCCATACATAAGCAAGTCCATATTTGTGATGTGCACACCTGCCATAAACATTCTTTAAGACATGTAGTGATGTGATTGTGTTTGTTTCCAGCGGGAGATCTTTGAATGGCCGAGGTATATGGTTATATGGAAACATATTCTTAGTTTCAATGCTGGTATTACACTAAAGGCTATAAAATCCAACATTATGTGATTACTGAGCTAAAAAGTGGTACCCACCAAATGGGTAATAAGCACCAATGTAGTTGGCTGGTGATACCCTAGGTCGTAAGTTCATATCAATAAAATAATGGCAGAGTAGTTTTATACTCTCTGCTGCAATCTGTATACAGTATGTTTGAACTTATTGGGTCAACAACTACCCAATAATGACTGGTATGTCTGGTTTCATGATGTGTACAGTTGGCCCCTAGATATAAAATTCGTTGTCTTCTTTCTGTTTTTGCAATCAACATAGATTTTAAAATCTAGCAATGTCTTAACTTTTTTACACTGTCCAGTACTGTTCCTTAGACAATATTTCAGTGTTATTCTAAGAACCTTCATGTTATTTTCCTCTAGCTTTAAATCTACTAATTATTTTGGGTTTATGTATGCACTGAGAAGACATACAATTGTCATCTTCAGAAATATATTGAACTTCAATCCTGGAATATTTTTATTGCAACTTTTGAATTTCCATATCACCTTTCATTGCTCAAATACTTTATACCAAATACAAATGAATAAATACTCTATTTCAGTTACATAAAATGTTGTTTACAGCAGTTTTCCTATTACTGAATGCAGTTTCAACAGGATTTTTGGTAGCTCTTTCGGTAATAAAATATGTTTTATAGCAGTTTGGCTTTCAAGGTAGAAAGGTAATCAAAGACCTATTCACACATATAATTGGATGCGTGCCAATATGTCTGATGTTGATTTAAAGTACATTTGAACTATTATAAGGCATGGGAACAATTTGTTATCAAGGATTAAGAGAAGGGACAGAATTCAGTAATGTATACTACACTTAATCAGTATTTACTGTGTAATTTCTAACCTCACAACATTTCAAAATGCATGTTTGTCCTTATATTGGCTATTCCAGTATACAAGCAAGTTTGGGTGAACTTGAATGGTTCTTAGTTAAAATTGACATCAGGTAAACTAATCCATATCCAAGACAAATACAATGAATGGGAATGTGACTTTTTTACCATGAAGGTCAGACATCTACTGGGAAACCTATTGTATCTACCCGTAGAGCTAAATTTTCTATTATGAGTGCATTCAGTAATATGAAAATTGCTGTAAGGCTTGAATAAAAACACCTGGAAACTTTAATAGTCATTATAAAACACTGAATATTTCTATATAATCCAAAACTTATTTACCCATACAACAAGATGTCTATCTATCTATTAAAGCAACACCTAAATTATTTTAGGAAATTAATCAAATAGTTATTCCATTTAGAAATCAGTCTCATCAATTTTCATTAAAAAGATTGGTCAATAAGACATGGTTATACATTCAATTTAATCTCTGTGGAAATTGTTATTTAACTGATGAGGCCTAAAGGACCTTATGAGCTACCAGTCAACCAGTATTGGTACATTCATATATCTTAATTTCAATTCATCCACCAGGATGTAACCAAACAAATTTTCATTGGAGTCATGGGCAAAAGAAGAAATTTTGTGATTTTGGTATTGATCAGAAATCCAGATGGATGCCATGTCAAACCTTTGTTTGGCATGACTGATAATGGTTTTGGCTCTGACCTGAAATATAAAAATGGCCACCATGGCCAATCTTTATTAAGCATTGGTCACGTGGGAAGGATATTAAAACTGCTACATCTTTAAACAATTTGATGTATGAAGTTTATTCATATCAGGACTAGTAGCATGATAGTTCTAATTAAATTTAATATTGGAGCTCATTAAAACTGATAACTCTTAAAAACTTATTCATACATTTATTTGATGTCCATCAAAAGATTTAGTCCTGTACCAAGTGTGTGAATTGGGTGCATATCACAGATCAAAGATGACTGTCACCACAGACTTTAGTTTAAGATTGAACCTGATTGGAAAAACTTGTAAACCATTTCACAGAATATCAGGATAACAATTATGAATGAGGTCAGTACCAATGTGAGTGATACAAAGCACATGTGAGCCTCTGGTTTTTATATTTTAGTTATATTGCTGCTATACTGCATTATTGTTTGCAATGTTGTAAATTGTAGGCAAGAGGGGTTAAAATCATTTTGTTTTAATTATGTCTGATTTTTGTCTGTTTATTTGAGGAATAAACATGTTTTATGCAGTGCTGAAAAGGAAGTGACTTCATTATACTTGGACAAAAATGCATAAACACAATTTTCCTTAAAAATTTATCACATTAATTATTACACATTTTAATAATACTCCATTCCCGAAAATTGAACAAATAAAATGTAAAAATATGTAGAACATATGCAGTAGTCTGTTGTGTAAAAATATTTCCAGGTACAACATGAGTTTTTTACAATATCTCTGGATGCTGCCTTGAGTGTCTATCTGTCTATTTCCCTTCAGCATGGCCATTTGATGTGCCTAATATACTGTCTAATGATGCTCTGAAATCAAATAATTCAACATATGTTTTATGTATATTATGAATGTTCAATATCAAATAGAATTATAAATTACAAAGTACTGAAAAAAATCTTCATTTGAATGATTAAATGTACACCTGCCAACTATACTTTTTTAGCAGGAATTTTCCCCCATCAGAGGATCAGATTTGAACTTTTTCAGAATGTAATAATTTCCACCTTTCCTAAAGAAACACTTATTTGGTTTATTGAATGATAATTGGAATTTCATGAAGATGCTATAAGATTTGAACTCCCCTTTGTTGGTTTTCTTGTGCTTCACACTTCAAAAACACCAAGGGCATTTTGAAAAGTAGAAAGGTATGTTGAATGACCTTAAAACTTCATGATATTTCAATATTTAAGCTGTTTCATCATTAGCAAAAACAGTCCCGTAAATAGAACATAAATATTAGACACAAGATATGTCTGTCTGCAGGATGAATTGATCCAATATGTACAGTAGTCTACAATATGAGCGACGTCACAACAGTCTTTATGCTGAAACAAAACAGTCAGTAAATCTTATGGAATGGCTGCCATTACCGTGTACACTATAGGTCCGTCCAGATCATTATATTTCATATTAGAATCGAAATAATTCATGTTCGCTGGTGGTTTGTAGTCAATTTACAAATGGGTGTCCATTATTTTCATTTATTTTACCCCTCGCTCTCCTGCGCTATGCTCTGGGTAAAATATTAAAGAAAATAATGGCCACCTATATGTAAATCTTCAACAAACCACCGGCGCCCATGGATTATTTCTAAATTTACTATGTAATGTATCTGTATTTATATGGTCGTATATGTTTTTGTAAATATGAGTTATTTACCTTTTCCCACTTTTGTAATGTGATGTAGCAGTGTTGAATAAATGTGATGATGTAACAGTAGACCAGGGGTAAGTTTAAAAGCACAATATATAGGTCAAGGTCAAAAAATATTTCATAATTTGAGTATTGATCATCAAGATGCTGGCTTAACAGAACATGCATGTAATTGTGATCCATGATAAAATGTCTTGTTGTTGAATAAATGACCCACATGGAAAATATATGAAGAATAATGCTGTTCAGTTTCACATGACCAATATACAGGCCAAATATGAAGGTCCTATCACATCTGGTTGAAAAGATACAGGCAATGTTAAAGTTTTTGTTAAAGTTTTCAATTTTGCACTTGGTGACCTTGACCTTTGACCTGACCCAAATTTTTCTGGTGGATTTGTATTAAACTCCATTACATCTATTCACACATAGAATATCAAGCCTCTAGCAATTGTAATTACCGAGCTATAGCAAAATCTAGATTTTGACCTTTTGACCTCGGTGACCTTGACCTTTGACCTGACCTTAATGAAATTTGCATAATAATGTTCAGCTTCACATGATCAATACACATACCAAATATGAAGGTAATACAACACCTGGTTTAAAAGTTATGAGCCAGGTTAAAGTTGCAGACAGACAGGACAAAAACAATATGCCCCGATCTAAAGATCGAGTAGTATTATATGGATATTAAGAAAAATTTGCACAGAACATACAGATCTATGGATGGGCAGTAAATTTCACCAAGTTACACATAACAAGTAGTTTTAAGTTAAGTGAATTTTCTTATTCAAACTTCAACAGACACTGGATAAATACCTGGCTTCATGTATTTGTTGTCTGATTCTTTCTTTTTGTGCCTGAGTGGCAGCTTTTTTCTCTGACTGTTCTAATTCTGTAATGGTAGCTCTGTATCCTGTTACATTGTGTAGTACTATAATGTGTTTGTCACCTGAACTTATCAAATATTTGTTGGAGAGATCGAAATTTAAATCTGTCAAATCACCTGAAAATAGAAATTTCATTCAAGTGTCATCACTATTTAGCAACAAAATTAAAGATGTAAAATCTTGATATATAGTTATCTAGAAAATATTCACAACCCACTCATACAACTGAAAAATTTGCATATTTCTTAATTTATTTTAATATCTATTTATATATTTTATCATTCATATACATGTAAGTAGTACGCCCCTTAAAACACAACAGTAATATCAAAATGTACACTGTATGGAAGATGTGTTTGTGAAAACACTGCATATGCCTACAGCAAAAGGCAAGTTCTGACCTCTTTAACCTTAACTTTTGATTAGACTTAATATTTTTGTTGTTGCATATTTATGTTCCTCTTGACTAGACCTAGATACTTGCCAAGTTTGTAAGGTCTATCTTATATAGTTCAATGAAAAACAGCCAATCAAAGATTGCGATCCCCTCCGCTACCGCTTTTTGGACCCCCTCCCCATTGTAAAAAAAAGACAAGTGTTTTTGAAACTAAATTAATCATCGTAACTGTAAAACACCAAAAAGATATGGTTGCTAGGTAGAATTCCAAAAAATAATGGGTCTTTGAGAGTTTCAGGAACTTTACCAAAATTAGAATCAAGGTGTTTTGCAATCTGACCATTGAAAATGATAATTAAATCTATAAGGCATCAAAAAGATATGGTTGCTAGGTAAAATTCTAGAGAGTTTCAGGAAATTTACCAAAATTAGAATCATATTTTTGAAATCCTAGTGTTTATACTAGCTGATGACATTAATATTTTGCTTAATTATAAAACTTCATGTTGAAATTTCAAAAATTATTAGTCTTTGACATTTTCAGGAAATTTACCAAATTTGGCACCCGGGTCTAAATCCCAAAAGCTTAGAACGTATTCAAAGAGCAATTTCGATAATTCCTCATGAAAATATAAACCACAAAATCGAAATTATACATAGATTTCCAGTTGTTCTGATGAGTACTAATTGTTTAACATTTTTTGGCCCCTTAAGGGCATGCCCCCAGGGGACATACCAGAAGTCCCTAATCATCAGTAAATGAGATGCATATAATCGAACTTGCATACAAAGTTTCAGCTTCCAAACATGAATACTTCAGAAGATTTCGCTTATTACTGGATATCTCGAAATACATTTTCGCTCATTTTTCCGCCCTGAACGCAAATTTCAAAATTCCGAAACCTTCGGCACAGACAACTTTTATAGTGTTACTTATACCCGTATTACAAGGTTTCTGCGATTTAAGGTGTAAGAGGAGTTCCAGCGGAATGGATTTTTTCGTTTTTTGGACCCCCTAGAGGCCATGCCCTGAGGGGTCATACCAAAGTTCCGACACCCTCTGTGAAGTTGCTACATAATATGTGAGTCCATATCCTAGTTTCAACTTTCAAATGGCCTTGGAAATTTCTTCAATTATTGGATATTGCAAAAATTGGTTTTCGCCCATAATTTGCCCCTAGGGTGTTTCACCTAAATTCCGAATCCACAGTGCACTATTTCTGATCATACTCTAGTATGGTGATGAGTTTCAAATTTGTATCTCTTATAGTTCCAGAGCTATCTGGGAGCACTGCAAATGCACGTACGTATGTACATACATACGGACGGACTGCATTACATAATCCCCCCGCTTTCGCTAAGCAGGGGATAAAAATATATGAAATGGTAAAGTTCCCGTGCGTAGACAGGACAAAACAATATGCCCGGGATATTTGGTCTTGGACTTGTAAAGTCTTCCCAAATTACAAAACAACCTGATCAGAACTGTTGAAAATCATAATTAATCATACCAACCATCATGAATTTGTTTGAGTACTTCATCTTCTTCTCCTGAGGCTGCATTATAAATTCCTATAGAGTTATCTCCCCCTATAGCAATAGTTCTTCCATCAGGTGACAGAGAAATAAGACTAGGATTTGAACAATGTACACTCCCCGTCATCAATAAATAGGGATCCTGGGATAACTCATATCTTACTGAAAACAGAAAGATTAACATTTATTGAAAATGAATTCTTCCTGTCCCCAGTACCTTGATTAGGGTACTTGGATAATGTATGTATTTCAAAACTGCACTAAAAATGTGAAAATGAAAACTCCATTTTGCAGTAAATTAGGATCCTAAGACAATAAAAGATAAAGTAATGTGTAAAATTTTCAATGTACAAGTTCACAATTATTTGTAAGAGAGGACATAAAGAACCTGAGTGAGATGCTATGAAAAAAGATTCTAAGACCAAATCATTGTAGGTTTGTCCTTTTTTATTTTCGTCTTGATAACCATTATGAGTTTGTATTCATTGGTTTTGAATGGCAAGTGGAAGTGGAACAGAAAGTGACAATTTTGTATTTTGTATTTCATGTATTTTGTGGAATCATTATTTAATTTTTTCATTTCAATCTTGACTTGATTTGTCTATTTACTGATTTCATGTAGCCTCATATATTTTAATACTAGGACAGAGTAAGTTATATTTATAGCATAAGCTTACAAGTTAGACAAATAATCTTTCAAACGCGAAGCGTGAGAAAGTTTATTTGGATAAAGAGTAGGCGATGCTATAAATCATTTGTGACATGAACCCATGAGTGAAAAATAAGTTGGGGGTGCTAATAATAATGACGACTTACGCTAATCTGATCAGAAGAAACGACAACTGTAAAAGGAGGTGTTATTTTTACACACGAAAGAGTTTTCGGCCAAGGCTGCATTTCCTCTTTTCCATACAGGACCATGGATGGTATTTATGGATGTGCTTGTTTTGCCCATAAATACTGTTTTCAACCTGACCAAATAATAATTAAGTCTAAATAACAAAATACCGAAGTGTCTGTAAATTTAGTTTCTGCATATGGGCATTTCTAAATAATTATGACACAGGCGAATCCAACCTTAGAAAAAGAGGGTTTTAATAATGTTCCAGAGGAATGGAGTTCCAGGCGATTTTTGTCATTTTTTTCTCAATATTTGTCTAAATTCTGCACGAAATTTATTATTTTTTTTTTTGAAAAAAAAAAATGGTTTCAACCCCATCCCCTGGATCCATAAATGAATGACGTCTCTCATTATGGCAGGACAGCCAGGTGAATGCATTCCTTTGTTTTCTCGTCCATTTACTCCTTTCTCAGGCACATTACTCCTGGTCTTACTTTCTTGTCTCTTTTCTCCCACCCCTATCTCTTTTCCCCCAAAGCTTTTTCTCCCGGGCTCCTTTATCCTGTCCTCCCCTCCATTTTGGTAACGTTTTTCAGTTTTCACAGATAACACACCATCAAGCAATCTAAATACATTTTGTATTGAATAATGTTAAATTTACGTAACTTCAGTACTAAGTTATTTTTTAGTTATAAATGACGCTTAATATTATCAATAAAATCCTCATAAACTTGTCTTCCTACTGGGACAAATAGTTATTAGCCCCAATTTTAGCAACATACTAATTAATGTCGACAATCTAGATATATTTGTTGTGCAGCTTACATCAAATGTACAACTTGGATCATTTATTTCAAATAATTTTTTTTTCTATTAAAAAAGAGGATATGGAGGAAATGTACTTCAGAATACATGTGTGAAGCATACCGAAATTAGATGATAGTTTTTAAAATGGATTTGTAATTTTGTGGATGTAAGGTTTGATTTTAATGAAATTCGACCTAACAAAATGGACATCTATTCATCTTGAATGAATTACTTTTTAAAGGAATTCCATAAAAGTGGCAACAGTTATATATTGAATATACTTGTATTTAAAAAATTCACTTTACTTTCCTGTTTAAAAAAATGGTTATCATCTTTTTTTCATAATAAAATCTTTTATAATTGAGCAAATTATTTTTTAAATTCATAGTTGAAACATTTGAATTCGTTGGAGGCGGACCTTTACTTTTTGGGGGCATGGCTAAGCCGTGCAAATATCAGTCTAACGATGTTGGATGTTGCATGGCCTTTTTTTGCTTGCTATTGGCACATGTGACCTATTATGCAATATCATCAAATGTTTTGGATTAGATTGATTGATTGATTGATTAGTTAGAGTTTAACGTCCAATGAGCAATATTTCAGCTATATCAGGACGAGAACAAGTTAATCAATTCAAAACAAATTGTAAGTAAAAGAAGAAAGAAATAAAGGTGGAAGATTATCGACGCTTGTTATCTCTTATTTATTCTTTAAAAAGGTCGAAGGAAATTTTAAAATCATGTTACAAATATAAATAAAGCATAAAAGCCTTCTGCCTGCCCAAAAATTGCATGCCTGGTCAGATGAGAATCTACTTGATAAGTTTACTTTGACTAACAATTGCAATCAACAAGGGACTAGTTTACTTTCTCCAACTTTTCTTTATATTTGGTTTAGTGTCAATGTTTTAACAAAACTTGTCTTTATTATACACTGTAATTGATTGTGAAAAGAAACCAAGCAGGTATGTATAGCGCACTGTCAAACAATAATTAGGGGGAACAATAAAGGATACCAAGCAGGTATGTATAGCACACTGTCAAACAAGAATTAGGGGAACAATAAAAGATACCAAGCAGGTATGTATAGCACACTGTCAAACAAGAATTAGGGGGAACAATAAAAGATACCAAGCAGGTATGTATAGCACACTGTCAATCAATAATTAGGGGAACATAAAAAGATACCAAGCAGGTATGTATAGCACACTGTCAAACAATAATTAGGGGGAACAATAAAAGATACCAAGCAGGTATGTATAGCACACTGTCAAACAAGAATTAGGGAACAATAAAAGATACCAAGCAGGTATGTATAGCACACTGTCAAACAAGAATTAGGGGGAACAATAAAAGATACCAAGCAGGTATGTATAGCACACAGTCAAACAAGAACTAGAGCTGTCGGCAAAGCCAGACTAATACCCCCGCAACTGCATTTGAGTACCAAGGCATGTCATTTTGAAATTTGACCTTTAGCCACATGGTAATTGGAAAGTAAATCTAACAGAAATAAAGCCTGTCAGGACTGAAATTATTCGAGTCAGTTCATATCTGGTACATGTACTTCAATTAAAGGGTAAAACATTAAATGATATATAATTCGGTGGATACAAACCTGATTTAACCAAGCTTTTGGCACAAAATGAGCAAGGATTTACTATCATTAAGGTCAAAGGTCAAAGTCAAGGTCACAGTGATCTAAATTTGGTACGAGACACATCGTCTTGCCATGATGCATCCACACACCAAGTTTGATAATCCTAGGTGCTACGGTACAAAAGT
This sequence comes from Modiolus philippinarum, assembly GCA_002080025.1. Lineage (NCBI taxonomy): Eukaryota > Metazoa > Mollusca > Bivalvia > Mytilida > Modiolidae > Modiolus > Modiolus philippinarum. The sequence goes on along the minus strand of MJUU01046924.1, from coordinate 72,517 downwards.
TCTGCTCCGGACAAGGTTTTACTATCATAAAGGTCAAAAGGTCAAATTCAAGGTCACAGTGACCCAAATTTGGTACGTGACACGTCTTGCCATGATGCATCCACACACAAAGTTTGATAATCCTAGGTGCTACGGTACAAAATATCTGCTCCGGACACGGTTTACTATCATAAAGGTCAAAGTTCAAAGTCAAGGTCACAGTGACCTAAATTTGGTACGCGACACATCGTCTTCCCATGATGCATTCACACACCAAGTTTGATAATCCTAGGTGCTACGGTACAAAAGTTCTCCTCTGGACACGGGTTTACTATCATAAAGGTCAAAGTCAAGGTCACAGTGACCTAAGTTTGGTACGCAACACATCGTCTTCCCATGATGCATCCACACACACAGTTTGATAATCCTAGGTGCTACTGTACAAAAGTTCTCCTCTGGACACGGTTTTACTATCGTAAAGGTCAAAGGTCAAAGTCAAGGTCACAGTGACCTAAATTTGGTACGCGACACATCGTCTTCCCATGATGCATCCACACACCAAGTTTGATAATCCTAGGTGCTACGGTACAAAAGTTCTGCTCCGGACACGAAAGGGGACAGACAGACGGACAGACATGGTGAATCCTATATACCCTCCAAACTTCGTTTGTGGGGGGTATAATTAGGGGGAACGATAAAAGATACCAAGCAGGTATGTATAGCACACAGTCAAACAAGAATTAGGGGGAACAATAAAAGATACCAAGCAGGTATGTATAGCACAATGTCAAACAAGAATTAGGGGGAACAATAAAAGATACCAAGCAGGTATGTATAGCACACTGTCAAACAAGAATTAGGGGGAACAATAAAAGATACCAAGCAGGTATGTATAGCACACTGTCAAACAATAATTAGGGGGAACAATAAATGTGTAAGTAAAATCCAAGTTTTAATTTTTTGCAAATTTTTTTATATAAAGATGTCATCTGAATGAATGCTTAATCACACAATTATCTTGAATAATCTTATTAAAATTTTCTCCTAATTCTTGATCAAGTTAGTTTAGAACACACATTTCCTTCAATTAAAACAATATGACTGACTTACTATTTGTATCCCAATATTTCCATGTGCCATCTTTAGAAACTGATGCCATTCTGGCAAAGAAAAAAAGATCATGTAAAAATAGACTGACAAATACAGAAGAAGTAAATAAAACTTGAAAACATATGATAGTTAAATAACAGTAAAAGCATTCCATATATACCATATATATAGAGTTAATCCACATTTATCAATACCACTTTTTCCCACAGAACTTAATAATTTCTGGAAAACTAAATAACAAGATTCGTTAACAGGCCCAAAAGGCTCAAACCTTGCACTTGTAATTTTATACCTAAAACATGGAGTTTTTATATTCTTTAAACTGACAAATTTTTCATTTAAAGGTACTGTATTATTATGTATCTGTTTTGTTATCTCCCCTTCCTGGAGAATCTAAATTCTTTTCTAAGCTCATAGGATTCCAGCCTGTTTTAAGCAGTTTGCCTGTGTATTAATAACATATTCACATGTACTTTTATCATTCATATCAGTATTTTGTATGAACAAGATCTGTCGCCGAATGGCAACCAGTGATACCCCAACTCAGTGAATGCTGAATCAATATGGCAAGTGCAAATTTAAGTGTGTGTGGACACAATTAAGGTTTTGGACACAATACAAGTATGGGCACAATGATATAATCCTCAAGAATAGTAACCAACTACCTGTAATCATATAGAGGCTGCATACCAATTTTGAAATCAATCCCTGTTGTAAAAGCTGAGAAAAATGCGACGAAAAATTCATGTTTTCACTTCATTTCATAACAAAGTCCACATTTCGTCAAACATGAAGTACAAATCCGAAAGGACTCAAAATAGGACGTTCCTTACAACTAACCATATAGAGGCTGCATATCAATTTTGAAATCAATCCCTCTGGTAGAAGCTGAGAAAAATGCAAGGAAAAATTCATGTTTTCACTACATTTCATAACAAAGTCCACATTTCGTCAAACAGGAAGTACACATCCGACAGGACTCAAAATATGACGTTCCTTCCAACTAACCATATAGAGGCTGCATACCAATTTTGAAATCAATCCCTCTTGTAGAAGCTGAGAAAAATGCGACGAAAAATTCATGTTTTCACTACATTTCATAACAAAGTCCACATTTCATCAAACAGGAAGTACACATCCGACAGGACTCAAAATAGGACGTTCCTTACAATTAACCATATAGAGGCTGCATACCAATTTTGAAATCAATCCCTCTGGTAGAAGCTGAGAAAACCGCGACGAAAATTCTTTTTTTGATGAACGGATGAACGGACGGACAAGGTGAATGCAGTATACCCCCCTCTCTATAGAGTAGGGGTATAATTTCCTTTAATCTACAGGGCCTGACTACATCAGTATCACCAAACTGGCTGTGATATAAGAAATTATCGGGTTAATGCCAAGACATCAGTTTCAGTTTGATATGTACCAGTTGAGTGTGTTCATGCATACCAAATAATGAATTTTAACTTATTTCAACTTATCTATAAAGTTTTTTTTAAATGTTTTTGTGATTTACCGATAAAAAGAACGATAAGACTTTTATTTATTACAAGAGTGGACCCTAATAGATGTCTCGCCCGTCCCTGCTTGTCGCTAAAACTACTAAAGAGCAACCTACAAGCCAAATATTATTACCATTCCACTTACAGTAATTAAGAAACTATTATAATCAGAAACACTCAACTTTGTTCACTAGACCATGAAATTGAGGTCAAGGTCAAAAGCCATATGGCAGACTGACATGTACTAACCAAGACCAAGCTATATACCAAATATCATTGACCTATGGCTTGTAGTTATTGAGAAACAGACTTAAGCAAAAAAACTTAACCTGGTCACTGGACCGTGAAATTGAGGTCAAGGTCAAAAGCCATATGGCAGACGGACATGTACTACCCAAGACCAAGCTTTATACCAAATATCATTGACCTATGGCTTGTAGTTATTGAGAAACAGACTTAAGCAAAAAAACTTAACCTGGTCACTGGACCGTGAAATTGAGGTCAAGGTCAAAAGCCATATGGCAGACGGACATGTACTAACCAAGACCAAGCTATATACCGTAATTACCCTTTTTTTTCGTCAGTAAAAAACAAGTAATTTTTATAGTTGTTGCAAAATTGACGAAAAATTAAATTTTGAAAACCTTCATGGCCCAAATCATCCGTAAATGCTCAATTCCCGGAGTCAAGTCTTTAATGTCACTGTGTTTATATTTATACATGCAGGTAGGTGTCTTACAAGAAATTGATGTTTTTATTATTGTTGTTGTTTAATTTGTTTTTGTTTTGTAATTTATGATTAAAATAAAACTTTTGACAAATACAAGTCTTGTTTTTAATTTACCTGTTTACATAACAAACAGGTGAACTGAAGATCTGGGTCAACTGATTGCACGCATGATTTCTCACCTGACATGTGTAATGTTGTTTTAACAACTCTTATCACCTGTTTGCATACCCTTGTTTTCTTTAATTGACTTATTGTGTAATTATACATGCCATTTATTGATTAATAACAGTTAATTGTCAACGTTGTGTACTGCCTAAACTAACTTCCGGTAAAGAGTGCTATTTTTATCTTTAATTTATATTGAGGTACTGTAAGGGGAATTACTTTAAATTTTGACATAAAAGTACACGGATGGACTAAAGATTATTTTCATAATGGATGAGAGAAAAAGTTGACTGAATTTTTAAATTAGGAATTATTTATTACATTATAGAAGAGGAATATCTCAAGGAAAAAAAATATAGTAGATAAATAATTTAAATAAGAAATAAAATTTAAAAAAAAATAGAAAAAAGAAAGAAGAGAAATGGGATTAGCTTTCTTTTTATTATTATTCATGATGAAACTGATTGCAAAATTCAGATTTCTCAATCATTTTATTATCCTTGAACTTTGGTTTTTTGACAATTACAGAAAGTTTCAACCCCGTACCTTCCCTCACTTCCGATGCAAATCTTTACCTCAGGGTCAAACCATACAGAAGATCAATATCGGTGTGTAAACACATGCTACCAGTGAAAGTTTGTCAATTAATTGCATTTAATTAGGGATGAATTGGACTCTGATATTGTTGTTTAAACACATGGAGGTGGGAACAAAAGTAATAATTATCATATTTTCACAAATAACCAATGTTTCTTCAAAGGTAAAAGTGAAACCCACCCTTTTTGTGTACACAAAATGAACTCGTCCAAGGAATGTTTATGGAATTTATTAATACACTTCCTGAAAACCACACAAGACATCGTTTTATGTAAAATAATATACACAAGAGAGGATACCTTGAGTGATAAAACTGAAAAAACAACGCTGTAGGGATTCAGCTCTGTTGACATTCTTTTTTTTTGTAGAAACAAATACATCACGAGTAAATAAACAATTTGATCAACAACTCGGCAAACTTTTGTTGTTTTTCTCTTTCAATAAATCCTGTAATACTTACCATTCCAATTTATGGTGATAAACTCTGAAAGTGACGAAAAATATGATAATTTTAAAAATGGGCTTTCCTCCAAAAATTGAAAACTGACGAAAAATTCGGCAGACGAAAAAATCGAGAAATTACGGTACCAAATATCATTGACTTCTAGCTTCTAGTTATTGAGAAATGGACTTAAGCAAAAAAACTTAACCTGGTCACTGGACCGCGAAATATAGGTCAAGGTCACATGATTTTGGGTCCGACAGNTAGAACATATGCAGTAGTCTGTTGTGTAAAAATATTTCCAGGTACAACATGAGTTTTTTACAATATCTCTGGATGCTGCCTTGAGTGTCTATCTGTCTATTTCCCTTCAGCATGGCCATTTGATGTGCCCAATATACTGTCTAATGATGCTCTGAAATCAAGTAATTCAACATATGTTTTATGTATATTATGAATGTTCAATATCAAATAGAATTATAAATTACAAAGTACTGAAAAAAATCTTCATTTGAATGTTTAAATGTACACCTGCCAACTATACCTTTTTAGCAGGAATTTTCCCCCATCAGAGGATCAGATTTGAACTTCTTCAGAATGTAATAATTTCCACCTTTCCTAACGAAACACTTAATTGGTTTATTGAATGATAATTGGAATTTCATGAAGATGCTATAAAGATTTAACTCCCCTTTGTTGGTTTTCTTGTGCTTCACACTTTAAAAACACCAAGGGCATTTTGTAAAGTAGAAAGGTATGTTGAATGACCTTAACACTTCATGATATTTCAATATTTAAGCTGTTTTGTCATTAGCAAAAACAGTCCCGTAAATAGAACATAAATATTGGACACAAGATATGTCTGTCTGCAGGATGTATTGATCCAATATGTACAGTAGTCTACAATATGAGCAACGTCACAACAGTCTTTATGCTGAAACAAAAACAAAAACAAACAAAAAAAAATCTTATGGAATGGCTGCCATTACCATGTACAGTATAGGTCCGTCTAGATCATTATATTTCATATTAGAATCGAAATAATTCATGTTAGCTGGTAGTTTGTAGTTGATTTACATATGAGTGTCCATTATTTTCATTTATTTTACCCCTCGCTCTCCTGTGCTATGCTCTGGGTAAAATATTAATGAAAACAAGTGTGGATAGTATTGCAAGGCAATACAGAAGTCCCCTACCGGTGGAATAATTCTTTGTTATACCAGCAAAAAAAAGAAGAAAAGTTTTCGGAGCCCAAGGCCCATAACTCCGTCAAAAATCAATAGACCCAACCCATACTAAAACTTGATCTGTAACCCAAAGTGGTTGATTAACAATGCAAATATCAGCTAAATATCTGAAACGGTTTAGAAAAAAAGTCTGTAAAACCTATATTTTACCAAAATTTTCTAAGTCCAAGGCCCATAACTCTGTCCAAAATCAATGGACTGGAACCAAACTCGAACTTGATCTACAACTCATAGTGGTAGACTCCCATAGCAAATATTAGCTTCATATCTGGAACAGTTTAGAAAAAAAGTCTTGAAAACCTATATTTTACCAAAATTTTCTAAGTTAAAGGGCCATAACTCCGTCCAAAATCAATGTACCTGAACCAAACTCGAACTTTATCTGAAACTCATAGTGGTTGACTCACACGGCAAATATTAGCTTCATATCTGGAAAGGTTAAGAAAAAAAAGTCTGGAAAACCTATATTTTACCAAAATTTTCTAAGACAAAGGGCCATAACTCCGTCCAAAATCTATTGACCATAACCAAACTCGAACTTGGTCTGTAACTCATGGTGGTAGACTCACATAGCAAATATTAGCTTCATATCTGGAACGGTTTAGGAAAAGAAGTCCGGAAAACCTATATTTTACCAAAATTTTCTAAGTCAAAGGGCCATAACTCCGTCCAAAATCAATGGACCAGAATCAAACTCTTGGTCTGTAACTCATGGTGGTAGACTTACATACCAAATATTAGATAAATATCTTTTACAGTATAGGAAAAAAGTCCGGAAAACTGAGTGTGATGGACTGACGGAGTGCAAACCTATAGTCCCCTTCGGCGAAGCCGGTAGGGAACTAATAATGGCCACCCATATGTAAATCTCCAACAAACCACCGGCGCCCATGAATTATTTCTTAATTTAATATGTTATGTATCTGTATTTGTATGGTCGTATATGTTTTTGTAAATATGAGTAATTTACCTTTTCCTGCTATTGTAATGTGACGTAGCAGTGTTGAATAAATGTGATGATGTAACAGTAGACTAGGGGTAAGTTTAAAAGCACAATATATAGGTCAAGGTCAATAAATATTTCATAATTTTAGTATTGATCATCAAGATGCTTTTGATAGAACATGCATGTAATTGTGATCCATGATCAAATGTTTTGTTGTTGAATAAATGACCCACATGAAAAATATTAACAAAGACAGTTTTGAATTACTCAGCTGCAAGTTAATCTGGTTAATCAACACTCATATAGAGATGTAATATGATAAGGTATTAAAAAGAGAGTAGTATTACACCAATATTAAGAAAAATTTGCACAGAACATTCAGATCTATGGATGGGCAGTAAATTTCACCAAGTTACACATAACAAGTAGTTTTAAGTTAAGTTAATTTTCTCATTCAAACAACAATAGACTATGAATGACTACCTGGCTTCATGTATTTGTTGTCTGATTCTTTCTTTTTGTGCCTGAGTGGCAGCTTTTTTCTCTGATTGTTCTAATTCTGTAATGGTAGCTCTGTATCCTGTTACATTGTGTAGTACTATGATGTGTTTGTCACCTGAACTTATGAAATATTTGTTGGAGAGATCAAAATTTAAATCTGTCAAATCACCTAAAATATAAAAATATCATTCTAGTTACATCTGAAGCATTTCAGCAGAGAATTTAAAATTCAAAATATAATGTGAAATCTTAATAAATTGTTTTCTCTTATGATGTGGCAGCAAAACGATTAAATAGTTTTCATATCACTGAGTGATAACTTTTATGCTATCATTTCATTGGCCTTTAATATGATTAGATAACTTTTCAGCCATATTTTCATTGGTTGTTCTAGAGGTCACACATTGGGTCAAAACCACGTCATGGAAAATCTTTTGTTATTTTAAATTCCATGCTCATTTCATTATGTCGTCTGCATTATTTTTCATTTTTTTTTAACTTGAGGCCACACCAAATTAATTAATAGTTCTTCGAGATTTTGGTAAAAAAATTTTTTTTTTTAATTTTAATTTTTTCGCTTCAAATATTCTTGAATTTAGGAGTGAGCGAAACATTTAAAAAAAAAAAATTCCCGTCCGGCATAGAAATATTGTTTCAAATGTTTGCATTTGAACTTGCATAACAGCTTAAATTCAACCTCCAGTCTTAAAAGGGCATTACAAAATTAATTATAATTGTGTCTTATCATTCAATACAAAAACCCCCTTGTATAAACTAAGTTTTAAAATTGCTTGCTTTCAATAACAACTATTTCATATTTTGACCTTCTGTTGCATGATAGCTTCAACTATATGATATTCAGTCGTTCACTTTTCAATGCACATATTGATCACTAACTAGTCTACCAAAGAATTGTGTAAAGTAAACGTTATTTCATTTATATGTAGATGATCATTAGAAACCACTCAAACTTCGGTAAAAAAACAGACTGGCAGATTCAAAAATGATAATCACATATGTTCAGCTTGTAGAGTTGGTCAGTATCTGGCAGCATTAATCTTAAACTGGTGCTAGAACCTTTATTGTTTCCCATGATAATTTTTATAACATCTTAGAAATATTCCATCATAAATGTTCAAGTCCTTAATCTAACTTCCATACAAAGAAGAACAATGATTAAGGTGTACTGTATGCAAGTAAAGATTAAATGTTACATGTCATAATACAGTAAGTAAAATTATTCAGGTAAATTGAAAAAGCTTTTTATCACTTAAACTGACATGAATGATGCATTTTTAATATCAGATTGGCTTGGTCTCTGAGTATATGACTTTTGACAGATGTTCCACTTATTGAACAGGCAAATAAAGTTAACCTTATAAGTGCACCTTACTTGGCTTTCCCACTTTGGGCTTTTTGTTTTGTTCATTGTTTCAAAACTGTTATATTCTGTGACATCAGATTTTAAACATGTTAAAGTAAACTAGTTTGTACACTAGTCCTCTAACAACCTTTGTATGTTGTGCAAATTTGTGCAAATTTTATCCGTGTTGTGCATATCAATGTCCAAATATTAAAAGTTGCACAACAAACAAAGATTTATGTTATAGGAATGGTCTGTACACACAAACTGTTATTTATTTACGCAAGTCAGAAGTGTAAAACATTAGGTCAACGAGTGTTGAAAACAATGGAAATGTTACGACATAACCCAGTCGTTATACTCAAGCTTGACATGGGGAGGGCTTGAATGATTCCAGTTTGACGCCTCACTACTATTCAATAAAGGGCTATGCCGAGCGCAGCATGTCGACCAAGTGTTAACTTAAACGAATATGGACACAATAATTTGCTGGACACAATAAGGACCTTGACACATAAATTAACTGGACACA
>MJUU01046924.1:47870-60372 GCA_002080025.1 Modiolus philippinarum | reverse complement strand
GAAAATATAGGTCAAAGTGACCTAATTTTGCCTGGATGCTGACCTACCATCAGAGATGCGTGCATATGCACAGTTAGATTATTGTACTATGTATAGTAACTGAGATATGAACTAAAATGCAAATTTGAATGCAAGCCACTCAAGCAGAAAATATAGGTCAGAGAGACCCAATTTTCTTGGAGGGTGTGAGTTAACCCAAGATGCACCTGCATGCAAAGTTTGATGACCCTATACTACATAGTTACTAAGATATATACCCAAATGCGGACGCGGACAAAGACGTGGATGCGGACGAGTACGCCCGGGGTACTCCAAGAGTCCCCCTCAACTTCGTTGAGGCGAACTAAAAATGCATCAAAATCGGACTTAAAATAAAAAAATTAAAATTTTCGAAATTTGCCCTTTTTGGGCCCCATTTATCTCATAAGCCGTACATGCCACATGAAATACGTTTTGGAAATTTTCTAAGGAGTACACTGAAAGAAACCCCATCAAACTCCAATATATAATAAACATTCTACAGTCAAATATGTGAAAACACCAAATTTTGCCCTTTTTGGCCCCTTTTTCCGAAACAGGAGGGGTCACAAAACCCAAAACCGATCATAGCCTTCCTTTTGTGCCAAGGAACATTGTGTTAAAATTTCAGAAGGACTGATCAACTAGAACTTGAGTTATTGACCAAAAACAAAAGTGTCTACAGACGACAACGACGCCGACAACGACGCCGACTGCACCATACCATTAAACGACCACAAATTTTTTGGGGTCGTATAAAAAGGCAGTCTATAACTCCGTCAAAACATCCTTTTCTGTGAACATGTCTTCCGAATCAAAATAAGGCTGAAGTGCACTTCTAATTCTCCTTTTACAAGCGCATAAATGACACAGATTCATTTTTTATAATTTCGGAAAAACTTTGGTTGATTTCAACGTGCAGGATTTTTATTTTTTTTATTTTGATTTTGGAAATTTAGGAGCTGGAAAATAATTTTTATATTTAAAGTTTGATTTTTCATACCTTTTAACCTCCTGGACATGCAAAGAGGGAGATCTCCCTCTTTTCACCTTTGCTTAGGGGGAGATTACAAGGGGCGAAATTATTATGAACTATATTTATCAGAATGAAGAAAACTAACATCCAATATAGTATTAGAAGTAAGCACAATGCACCTTGTTTCTCCCTTTTGTCATTTTTAGATATCTATTAATTTGAATATTTTTTTGTTTAATACTTCATATAGATTTTAGTTAATGTTTTCTTCGGTATTTGATTGCCAAAGTATTCTTAGACATTTCAATTATTAAATCACAATGATTCCCATCTGAACCCTTTTATCAGGACCCAAGATGTTTGTTGTGTAGAATTGAGACTTATTAATTTGATTTTGGTACAGTCGATTTGTATGAAAGTGGAACAATATTTTGTAAAAATATAAGGAAATAAGGTTTCGAACATCTTTTTAATATTTGTTTTATTGAAAAATACATTTTTTATTAAAAAAAACAATTGCTGGGGAACAGCATTATTACTCAGTATTGATGAAAAAAATTGAAATAGGTAAACATGAAAAATAAAAAGGGGAGACAACCATACATGTTTTCAACTGAACATTTGTAATTAAATTTAAAAAAACTGAGAGTAAAAACAGATCTGACATATTAAAACACCATTTTTAAAGTAATTTGACAGCAAATAAACATGCAGGTAAGGCCTGATTGACCAGGTTAATTAGTTCATTGGGTAAACATTGCCCTAAAAGTGTTTATTTAACGGGAAGGCTAATCCCATAATTAGGTCTAATTAAGGTCAATTAACGCTTCACTGTGGATTATTATGTTTAAAAGAAAGCAATTATGAACACCCTATGGTATTATTTTTGGACTTCACATATTTTTTCATGGGGGGAGTTTAAGGGGGAGGAAAAGCCTAAAGCGGGAGATTTTGGTCTCCCACGCATGATAAGGACATTATGCCGGAATTGAGTAAACCAGAGGCTCCCAGGAGCCTGTATCGCTCACCTGGTTTTCATTTGCAACAATCAAGCTAACATTGTAAGTTATACAGTTGAACTTCAGTCTCTCCAACTTTGGTAGCTCAAACGCAACTTATATCTTGAACTGTATATTTAAAGTCCGATCATGTTTTACTATATGTCTTTGTTGGGCTTTTTTGACGAAAAACATTCTTGCTAATGACCACTTTTGACACCAGTTTTGAAGTCTGAACATCATTTTGTAAATGGCGGTCAACAAGAATTTTTAACACCATAAAGTCGCAACATCAATATCTATTTGGAAGCAAAATTTTATTAAAGTCAGCCAATGTTGAATTTTCCCACCTTAGTTGGTGGCCATTTTGAAAATTGCCGTCAGTGAACAATTTTTTACATCAGTTTTGAAGTTGCCACATCAATACCTATTTTGAAGCCAAATTTCATTGAATTCACAAAATGTTGAATTTTCCCCCCTTTTTTGGTGGCCATTTTGAAAATGGTGGTCAATGAACAATTTTCAACACCAGTTTTGAAGTCGCAATTAACATCATAATGTATTTGGGCACCAAATTTCATTGAAATCAGACAATGTTAATTGCATTTTCCCACCTTTTTTGGTGGCAATTTTGAAAAATGGCAGTCAACGAATATCCAATTTTTAACATCAGTTTTGAAATTGCCACATCAATACCTATTTGGAAACCATATTTCATTGAAATCGGACAATGTTGAATTTTCCCACCTTTTTTGGCAGCCATTTTGAAAATGGCAGTCAATGAACAATTTTCAACACTAATTTTGAAGTCACAACATCAATATCTATTTGGAAACCAAATTTCTTTGAAATCAGACAATGTTGATTTTTCCCGCCTTTTTTGGTGGCCATTTTGAAAATGGCAGTGAACAAATCATTTTTAACATCAGTTTTAAAGTTGCCACATCAATACCTATTTGGAAACCAAATTTCATTGAAATCGGACAATGTTGAATTTTCCCGCCTTTTTTGGCGGCCATTTTGAAAATGGCGGTCACCGAACAATTTTCAACACTGGTTTTGAAATCGCAACATCAATATCTATTTGGAAACCAAATTTCATTGAAATCAGACAATGTTGAATTTTCCCGCCCTTTTTTGACGGCAATTTTGAAAATGGAGGTCAACAAACTATTTTCAACACCAGTTCTGAATTCGCCAAAGCATGGCAAACATTTTATCATTTTACACTTAACCTTCATCTTCTATAGTTTAGGAACTAAAAGACAAAAAAATACAAAAATTTTTAAAAATTCGGTGAAAAAAGGGCAATAACTCCTATAAGGGGTTTGGGATTGTCTTCAAAATTTCAGGATGGGTAGATCTTGATATGCTGAACATTTTTGCAATTTAAAGTTGACCTCTTTCTGTTATAGTTTTTCAAATAAAAAATAAAATAAATTAAAATTTTGAAAATTTTACGGAAAAAGGGCAATAACTCCAAGACGGGTTTTCAGATTTTCTTCAAAATTGCAGGGCAGGTAGATCTTGCCATGCTGATCATTTTTACTACATGTCAGATTTTTGATATCTGTAATGGTTTTCGAGTTATTTGCAAAATACAGCAATTTACCCCTATGTTCTATTTTTAGTAACAGCAGCCATGTTGTTTGATCCTCCGACTAATGGAACACAATTTTGAAACTGCATACCCTGGTGATGATTCAGGCCAAGTTTGGTTACATTTCGCCCAGCAGTTTCAGAGGAGAAGATTTTTTAAATTGTTGACGGACGGACGGACGGACAACGGACGCAAAGTGATGGCAAAACCTCACTTGGCCTTTTAGGCCAGGTGAACTTAAAAGGGGGAGTCTCCCGCGTAATGCTGGAGAGTTAACAGGTTTGTAATTTAGGTGCAGGAGTTTCAAAGAACTACTAATTAACTAATTACTTTGGTGTGGCCTTATTGGAAAGAAGAAGAAGTGAAAAAATTAGCTTCATGTGTATATTCATATTAATTCATTCTCCCAAAACATTTGAAGATGTCTTGGCCACTTGAAATATATTGTTATTGATAAAATTAAGTGTCCTTCCTGTGTTGATGTACTGATGTGATGTGTATTGAGATCATCGACGTGTGGAAATTGACATCACAATCAGTAACTACAGATAAACTTTACATAATTGGGGGAATACAACAGAGGAATTTACAAATGAAATTTATCATAAGAGAAATAAGTTTCACAACTCGAGAGGCTTGTATACTCTCGCTATTTAATTACAAATAATAATTAACCTGCTGAAGCTTTTATTATTATGTACTTTATTATGGTGTAATTAAATAGCTTGAGTTGATAACAAGCAATATACAAGCCTCACTCATAACGAAACCTATAAATCTATAACAATATTCACAACCCACTCATACAGAAGAAAAATTCACACATTTTTTTTTTTCATTTATAGTAAAATCAGGTTATCTAATCATTCTTATACATGTAAGTAGTAAAGCCCTTAAAACCTCAACAGTAATATCAAAATGAGATGTGTTTGTGAAAACACTGCATATGCCTACAAATAAAGGCAACTTCTGACCTCTTTGACCTTGAACTTTGATCAGACTTATATAATATATTTTTGTTGATGCATATTTATGTTCCTCTTGACTAGACCTATACACTTGCCAAGTTTGTAAAGTCTATCTTATATAGTTTAAAAGTTATACCCAAGATTAAGTCCATCTTATATAGTTTAAAAGTTATACCCAAGATTAAAGTTCCCATGCACAGACAGGACAAAACAATATGCCAGGAATCCTTGGTCTTTGGACTTATAATGTCTTCTCACTTATGAGAACTGTTGAAAGTCATTAATCATACCAACCGTCATGAATTTGTTTGAGTACTTCATCTTCTTCTCCTGAGGCTGCATTATAAATTCCTATAGAGTTATCTCCCCCTATAGCAATACTTCTTCCATCAGGTGACAGAGAAATAAGACTAGGATTTGAACAATGTACACTCCCCGTCATCAATAAATACGGATCCTGGGATAACTCATATCTTACTGAAATAGAAAGAATAGCATACATTAAAAATGAATACTCCCTGTCATCAGTACCATGATTAGGGTACCTTGATAATGTACACAATTCAAAACAGCACAAGATGAAAACTCCATGTTCAGTAAATTAGGATCCTAAGACAATAATAGATTAAGAAATGTGTAAAATTTTAAATGCATAAGTTAACAATTATTTGTAAGAGAGGACATATAGAACCTGAGTGAGATGCTATGAAAAAAGATTCTTAAGGCCAAATCACTGTAGGTCAGTTCTTATTTATTTTGTGTCTGGTGACTGTTACAAGTTTGTAATGTCTGTTGGTATAACAGACAGTGACAATTTTGTCTCATTTTCATATATTTTGTGGAATCTCTATTTAATTTTTTCATTTAAATCTTGACTTTATTTGTCTTTTTACTGCTATCATCTAAACAGTAGCCTCATATATTTTAATGCTTTGACAGAGTAAAAATAAACTAGAAGTACTATGGTCCGCTGGGCCACAAATGAATGCCCCCACTTCCCAAGTGTAATACATATAGTCTCTAACATTGTTTCCAGTTTATTACATATATTTCTCACATCGAGATAGTTAAATTTTCACATTTTAAAGTTCGAGGTTTATCCGAGAACTTTAAAATGTGAAAATTTAACTATCGAGATGTGAGAAATTATCGTAATAAACCGGAAAACAATGTTAGAGATTCTTTCTCTAATTCCTACTCAATTTATTTGACGTAAAGCAATCTCCATAGTCTCCAGTTGCCAGTATGCCGCCATTTTGTTGCTATCATTGTTGCTATGTGTATCATTGCGCCTTTCATTGAAAGGGGTGTTGAATGTAATATTTTTGATAAAAAATGTCATATTATCAATTAATTTAGTTATTTTAGTCATAAAAATGTAAAAATCAATTCGCTAGACAATGATGCAGGTGTTAATTTCATCAACATCCGGTTGCACTATTTCTAGAAACTGACACGAGACAACCAATCAGCAAGTGAGATCAATGTCTAAACATGTTGATTATTAAGTTCATCTAACATCATTTGGGAAGTATTTATTTTGAACAAGAATTAGAGAAAATTCTTTAAACAGTTGTCAAGACCAAATTTGAAATAATTCCCACTCATACAAGAAAACTTTCTCATCTGTAGTGGTTTAAAGTAATACTTCAACATACCCGCAAACAGGAAGTGGGGATAAGACAGACCTGACAATGCCTAATTCTTTACAACACATAATTATAAAGCTCCAGACCAAATTTGAAATCATTCCCACTCATATAAGCCAAGTAAACTATGACAAAATTTCTCATCCATAGTGGGTTGTAGTAAAACTTCAACATATCAGCAAACAGGAAGTGGTAAATCAGAAGGCCTGAAAATGGCTTACACATTACAACTCATCAAGAGCAAGCTTCAGACCAAATATGAAACCAATCTAACCTATACAAGCTGAGAAAACTGTGAGGAAAATTTATCCTTCATAGTTACTTGTAATTAAAAAATTAAATAATTGTCAAACAGGAAGTGCAAGCACAACAGACCTGTAAATGGTTTACACATTACGACTTATTTTTAACAAGCTCAAGCATTTCCACTTAAAGAAAGCCAAGTAAACTGTGACAAAAAATTCTTATCCATAAAGGGTTATTGTAAAACTTCAACATATCGGCAAACAGGAAGTGGCAGACAACAAAATTACTTACACGTTACAACTTATTAATATAAAGCTTCTGACCAAATTTTAAATCATTCCAACTCATACAAGCCAAGTAAAATGTGAAAAAAATTTCTCATCCATAGTGGGTTATAGTAAAACTTCAACATATCGGCAAACAGGAAGTAGTAATATGACAGACCCGAAAACAGCTTACACGTTACAATTCATAACCAGAGGCTCCCTGGAGCCTATATCGCTCACCTGGCTTTCAGTTGCCTCAATCAAGCTAACATTGTAAATTATACAGTTGAACTTCAGCTTCTCAAACTTTGGTAGAGCAAACACCACCATTAACTTGGACTCTATTTTAAGTCTGATCATGTTTTACTGTACTTCTTTGTTGGGCTTTTTTGACAAAAATTGTCTTGCTTAGGACCACTTTCGACACCAGTTTTGAAGTCGAGACATCATTTGGTAAATGGCAGTCAACAAACATTTTTAACACCATATCTTTAAGTTACAACATCAATATCTATTTGGAAATCAAATTTCATTGAAATCGGACAATGTTGAATTTTTCTGCCTTTTTGGCGCCATTTTAAAAATGGCAGTCAACAAACAATTTTCAACACTGGTTTTGCAGTAGTGACATCAATATCCACTTGGAAACTAAATTTCATTGAGATCAGACAATGTTGATTTGGCAGCCATTTTGAAAATGGTGGTCATCGAACAATTTTTAATATCAGTTTTGAAGTTGTTACATCAATACCTTTTTGGAAACCAAATTTCATTGAAATTGGAAAATGTTGAATTTTCCCGCCTTTTTGGCGGCCATTATGAAAATGGCAGTCAACAAACAATTTTCAACACCAGTATTGCTTTAGCAACATCAATATCCACTTGGAAACCAAATTTCATTGAAATCGGACAATGTTGAATTTTCCCGCCTTTTTTGGCAGCCATTTTGAAAATGGCGGTCAACGAACAATTTTTAACATCAGTTTTGAAGTTGCTACATCATTACCTTTTTGGAAACCAAATTTCATTTTTTCCCGCCTTTTTGGCAGCCATTTTGGAAATTGTGGTCAACGAAAAATTTTCAACACCGTTTTGAAGTGGCAACATCAATATCTATTTGGAAACCAAATTTCAGTGAAATCGGACAATGTTGAATTTTCCCGCCTTTTTTGGCAGCCATTTTGAAAATGGCGGTCAACCAATAATCTTCAACATCAGTTTTGAAGTCGCCACACCATTGCAAACATTTTATCAATTTACACTTAACCTTCATCTTCTATAGTTTTGGAAATAAAAGATGAAAAATATGAAAATTATGAAAATTCTGTGAAAAAAGGGCAATAACTCCTACAAGGGTTTTTGGATTATCTTCAAAATTTGAAGGTAGGTAGATCTTGACATGCTGAACATTTTTTGCAACATAAGGTTGACTTGTATCTCTTATAGTTTTTCTGATAAAAAATGAAAAAAGTTCAAATTCTGCAAATTTTAGGGAAAAAGGGCAATAACTCCAAGACGGGTTTTCGGATTTTCTTCGAAATTGCAGGGCAGGTAGATCTTGCTATGCTGATCACTTTTGCCCTGTCAAATTTTTGATATCTGTAATGGTTTTTGAGTTATTTGCAAAAACAGCAATTTACCCCTATGTTCTATTTTTAGTAACAGCAGCCATGTTGTTTGGTCTTCAGACTAATGGAACACAATTTTTAAACTGCATACCCTGGTGATGCTTCTGGTCAAGTTTGGTTACAATTGGCTCTGCAGTTTCAGAGGAGAAGATTTTTGAAATTGTTGACGAAGGATGACGGACACAAAGTGATGGCGAAAGCTCACATGGCCTTTTAGGCCAGGTGAGCTAAAAATCAATTTTGTTACCAAATTTTAAATCATTCCCACTCATGCAAGCCAAGCAAACTACGACGAAAATTTCTCACCCATAGTGGGTTATAGTAAAACTTCAACATATCAGCAAACAGGAAGTAGTAACATGGCAGACCTGAAAATAGCTTACATGTTAAAACTCATCATAATCAAAATTCTGACAAAACACGAAGTCATTCCAACATATACACACTGAGAAAACTGTGTCCAAAAATGTGTGACAGATGGACAGACAAACGGACAGACGGACAGAATGACAGATGGACGGACACCCCATCATTATATACCTGCGGCTTTTTCAAGGCGGGGGTATAAAAAAGCATAAAAGCCTTCAAGCTGACCCAACATTGCATGTCTGGTCAGATGAGAATCTACTTAATAAGTTTACTTCGACTAACAATTGCAGATGTACTAGAAACTACAGTCGAACTGCGATGGCTCGAACACCCAAAGGACCAATGAAAACTGTTCGAGCCAAAGGGGTGTTCGAGATATCGAGGTCGAACTATGTTTAAACTTGAGTAAAGGGACCACAAAAATGGTTTGAGGCATCCATGGTGTTCGATTTATTGCAGTTCGAGCCATTGAAGTTCTACTGTAGTTTTATTTCTCCAACTTTTCTTTATATTTGGTTTAGTGTCAATGTTTTTTACAAAGCTACTCTTTATTATACACTGTATTTGATTGTGAAAAGATACCAAGCAGGTATGTATAGCACACTGTCAAACAAGAATTAGGGGGAACAATAAAAGATACCAAGCAGGTATGTATAGCACACTGTCAAACAAGAATTAGGGGGAACAATAAAAGATACCAAGCAGGTATGTATTGCACACTGTCAAACAATAATTAGGGGGAACAATAAATGTGTAAGTAAAATCCAAGTTTTACTGTTAATTTCATAAATGTGGTTAGTAATCCTATTGCTGAGAGAATTGATCAATAAGTTGGTATCTTTGCCTAAAATGTTTACAAAAGACATTTAAATTTAAACATTCCTCAATAGGTCATTGATTTTATTTATAGGTCAGGCATTTGAAGCATGGTGTTCAGCCAACCTGAACAAATATACTCACTTTAGGAATTACTGTAAAGTACATCTCAACTTTTACCTAGGTTTTGAAATATCAAGGATTAAGAGGATGGATAAAATCTAATTATAGTACTAGTGGTTTAAACCGTACACCTGGTTTATTTATGAAAAATGCATGTTTATCCTCAATTGGCCTTTCCAATATAAAAAAAAAGTTTGGGTGAACTTGACTTGTTTCTTGTTGAAATTTACATCAGGTAAACTGGTCCATATCCAGGACAAATACAAAGAATGGGTATGTGAACTTTCTTCCTTGAAGGTCAAACTTGTTGAGGAACCTTAAGTGTACATTCAGTAATAGGAAAATTGTTGTAAATCAAATTCTTCTTGCAAATAATGTTACTATTTACACTCTCATTATTTATTTTCTGTTGCCCAAATGTTTATTTATGTTTAGGCTGGCTGAACACCTTTCTTAATCAAAAGAGGTTTTAAATGTCTGACCTATAAATAAAATCAATGACCTATTGAGGAATATTTAAACCTCTTTTGTAAACATTTTAGACAAACACATCTACCTATTGATTGAATGTAACAACAATTGATTGACAGACCAGTATTGTGAAAGTAACTGTAATTTTTTGCAAATTTTTTTTATATTAAGATGTCATCTGAATGAATGCTTAATCACACAATTATCTTGAATCATCTTATTAAAATTTTCTCCTAATTCTTCATCAAGTTAGTTTAGAACACACATTTCCTTCAATTAAAACAATATGACTGACTTACTATTTGTATCCCAATATTTCCATGTGCCATCTTTAGAAACTGATGCCATTCTGACAAAGAAAAAAAGATCATGTAAAAATAGACTGACAAATACAGAAGAAGTAAATAAAACTTGAAAACATATGATAGTTAAATAACAGTAAAAGCATTCAGATTTTTCCATATATACCATATACTGTGAAAGTACAATTGTTCGTGGGGTTCCAATTTTCGTGGATTTCGTGGTTCACTCAAACCACGAAATTAAGTTCCCAACGAAATGCATTTTTTCCTTAGACTTGTAATGCACAGAACTCGAAACCACGAATTTAAGTACCCACAAAATAGTGCTATTTATGAAAACCACGAAAATTGGTGTCCACGAATAAAAGTACTTCCACAGTATATAGAGTTAATCCACATTTATCAATACCACTTTTTTCCCACAGAACTTAATAATTTCTGGAAAACTAAATAACAAGATGTGTTAACAGGCCCAAAAGGCTCAAACCTTGCACTTGTAATTTTATACCTAAAACATGGAGTTTTTATATTCTTTAAACTGACAAATTTTTCATTTAGAGGTACTGTATTATTATGTATCTGTTTTGTTATCTCCCCTTCCTGGAGAATCTAAATTCTTTTCTAAGTTCATAGGATTCCAGTCTGTTTTAAGCAGTTTGCCTGTGTATTAATAACATATTCACATGTACTTTTATCATTCATATCAGTATTTTGTATGAACAAGATCTGTCGCCGAATGGCAACCAGTGATACCCCCACTCAGTGAATGCTGAATCAATATGGCAAGTGCAAATTTAAGTGTGTGTGGACACAATACAGGTTTTGGACACAATACAAGTATGGGCACAATGATATATTCCTCAAGAATAGTAACCAACTACCTGTAATCATATAGAGGCTTCATACCAATTTTGAAATCAACCCCTGTTATAAAAGCTGAGAAAAATGCAACGAAAAATTCATGTTTTCACTTCATTTCATAACAAAGTCCACATTTCGTCAAACAGGAAGTACACATCCGAAAGGACTCAAAAGAGGACGTTCCTTACAACTAACCATATAGAGGTTGCATACCAATTTTGAAATCAAGCTGAGAAAAATGCGACGAAAAATTCATGTTTTCACTACATTTCATAACAAAGTCCACATTTCGTCAAACAGGAAGTACACATCCGACAGGACTCAAAATAGAACGTTCCTTACAACTAACCATACAGAGGCTGCATACCAATTTTGAAATCAATCCCTCTGGTAGAAGCTGAGAAAACCATGACGAAATTTTTTTTTGGATGAACGGATGAACGGACAAACAGACGGACAAGGTGTATGCAGTATACCCCCTTCTCTATAGAGTGGGGGTATAATTTCCTTTAATCTACAGGGCCTGACTACATCAGTATCACCAAACTGGCTGTGATATAAGAAATTATTGGGTTAATGCCAAGACATCAGTTTCAGTTTGATATGTACCAGTTGAGTGTGTTCATGCATAGCAAATAATGAATTTTAACTTAAATCAACTTATCTATAAAGTTTTTTTTAAATGTTTTTGTGATTTACCGATAAAAAGAACGATAAGACTTTTATTTATAAAAAGCTTATTACGATGTACCACATCAACCTTGCCCTAACAGGCTTACTTGTAACCAGCCATGATTGAGTGTATATTAAACAAGAGGCTCTCAAGAGCCTGTATCACTCACCTGGCCCTTGATTATCATAGACATTTTATGTTAAAGAGCCCTTATATATAATTAAACTATAAATCCAATATCCCTAATTAGTTAAAGCGGAGAAGACCTCTGTTAGTTTAACATTGGACCCCATGGGAAACACTAAGTTCCCCGTTGGCTGCCATATTGGATATATCGCGCTGACCTGAAAAACACCTTTTTGCAAGGGACCACTCAATGACTATTGCGGCGAAGTTTTGTTCCAATTGGCTCAGTACATTCAGAGGAGAAGATCTTTGAATGTGTTTTCCCATAGGGTCCAATGTTAAAACTATGTTCCCCACTGGCGGCCATGTTGGATAAAGTGCGATCCTGAAAAACACCTTTTTTGCAAGGGAC
>MJUU01046924.1:27722-47336 GCA_002080025.1 Modiolus philippinarum | reverse complement strand
CTTTTTTGTGAGGGACAACCCAAAGACTATTGTGGCCAAGTTTGGTACCAATTGGCTCAGTAGTTTCAGAGAAGAAGATCTTTGAAAATGTTTTCCCATAGGATCCAATGTTAAAACTATGTTTCCAGCTGGTGGCCATCTTGAATATAGCACTGACCTGAAAAACACCTTTCTTGCAAAGGACCACCTAACGACTATTGTGGCGATGTTTGGTTCCTATTGGCCCAGTAGTTTCAGAAAAGAAGATCTTTGAAGGTGTTTTCCCATAGGGTTCAATGTTAAAACTGTGTCCCCCCCCCTGACGGCCATGTTGATTCTAGCGCATTCCTGAAAAACACCTTTTTTGTGAGGGACAACCCAAAGACTATTGTGGCCAAGTTTGGTACCAATTGGCTCAGTAGTTTCAGAGAAGAAGATCTTTGAAAATGTTTTCCCACAGGGTCCAATGTTAAAACTATGTTCCCCGCTGGCGGCCATCTTGGAAATCACACGGACCTAAAAAACACCTTTTTTGTAAGGGACCACCCAAGGACTATTGTGGCCAAGTTTTGTTCCGATTGGCTCAGTAGTTTCAGAGAAGAAGATCTTTGAAAGTGTTTTCCCATAGGGTCCAATGATAAAACTATGTTTCCCGCTGGCGGCCATCTTGGAAATCACGCAGACATAAAAAACACCATTTTTGTAAGGGACCACCCAAGGACTATTGTCGCCAAGATTGGTTCCGATTGGCTCAGTAGTTTCAGAGAAGAAGATCTTTGAAAATGTTTTCCCATAGGGTCCAATGATAAAACTATGTTTCCCGCTGGCGGCCATCTTGGAGATCACACGGACCTAAAAAACACTTTTTTTGTAAGGGACCACCCAAGGACTATTGTGGCCAAGTTTGGTTCCAATTGGCTCTGTAGTTTCAGAGAAGAAGATCTTTGAAAGTGTTTTCCCATAGGGTCCAATGTTAAAACTATGTTTCCCGCTGACGGCCATCTTGAAAATCGGGCGGACCTAAAAAACACCTTTTTTGTAAGGGACCACCCAAGGACTATTGTGGCCAAGTTTGGTTACAATTGGCCCAGTAGTTTCAAAGAAAAAGAATTTGAAACGTTTTTTTTTCCATAGGGTCCAATGTTAAATTTTGGTCCAAGCTGGCCGCCATCTTGGATGATGTACAGACCTCAGCGACACAATTTTTAAAGGGGACCACCCAATGACTATTGTGGCCAAGTTTGGTTTCAATTGGCCAAGTGGTTTCAGAGGAGAAGATCTTTGAATGAAAAGTTTACGGACGGACGACGGGCGCAAAGTGATGGCAAAAGCTCACCCTGGCATAGCCAGGTGAGCTAAAAACAAATGTCTTTTATTCCATTTTATTTTTGTACATTCTTACCGACTAGAATCACTATTGAATGAAAAGCAGTTAACCCCTGCAGTATGTCCTTTTAATTCAAAGGCACGTTTGACATCTTGGAATGTTCCTCCTTTGTCAAATAAGACCTCCCATACTTTCACATCTGGTGTGAATCCTACAATTAGAAAATTCATTTTAAATAAATCTGTTGTTTGGTTGGATATTTTATTCATGAGTGCCTTAGTTCTGAAAGTTGTCTTTTTATTTCCATGACTCATGGCTGTCTCACGTCCATGTTTTGTCTTTATTTTTCTGTGTTCCCATTTTTATCTCGAAGCCATGAAATGGCTAAAGAGATGTAAAAATGACAAGAAAAAATTACGCGAGGCTTCAAGCCTATTATGTTTATCAAATTACTCGGATCAACGAACCTGTCGCGCAGTAATTTGTCAAAGATGAAAATAACAATTGTTTACCTGTGACAGTGTATTGCATATATTTATAGCAATGAAATCGGCATGCGAAATCTCACAATCCAATTATTTTCACGTATTACGGAATAACTTAATACATGCAGACGTATGCAGCAGTTCTTTGGATGATTACAAAGTTTTGCCGTGTGTAGATTTTCAGGGCTTCGAGATTCAACTACATCGGAGCTTTGATTGCCATGTCTTTGGACATTGATTGTTGTAATCATCACTTCCTTTGTTCCTTCAGTACTTTACTGTTGTTGCTGTTAAGAATGGACCTAGAACTGGATAATTAAGCTTGATATTGCTTTGAAAAATAGTTTGAAGTGACTTGGTCTATAATCAGTTGAACCCAAACAGGTAAAATTTTACCTTAAATTGGACAAATTAAGTCCCATAACTCTTGCAAGAAAAAAACGAAATTTCAACAAGAAGTATACAGATCATGGGGTTATTAAATCCAATATCTCTAAAAATGTTCAAAGATTGACCAAAAGGTTGTAAAATTTTGAGTGTGACATGTAAAAATTGTCTTAAAATCGACAAATGAAGTCCCACAACTCTTGCAAGAAAAATCCAAATCTCAGCAAAAAGCATACAGATCATGAGGCCATCATACCAAATACATGTACAAAGTTTGACGTAAACTGGCCAAAGGGTTGTAAAGTTGGAGCAAGACATATGAAACAAATGTACAGATGGACAGACAGACGGACTTACAATACCATAATAAGCCCGTCATTAGAGAGGCATATCATAATAATAACTTTTTATGAATTAGAAAGACATATATTTACAGTTTGAAATACTGTAAAAGGGGATATTTTCGTGTGGTTTAAATTTCACGATATTGATTCCTAAACATATTCATAATGTTTTATTTTCCCAAGTTCTCATTTAGCTTTTGCTATGTTTACAATATAAACAAATGTATGTGAGGGAATATTTTCTTGAATATGTGCCGATAGCAAAATATTAGCGAAAATTAACCCCTTGAGAAAAAGCTTCCCCTTTTACAGTAACACTTCAATATTTGCAAAGCTTACACTAATTTTTCTTATGGTTAGCAAGTTGACAAAGTTCTTTCATGGCATGTGATAATTGATAAGTATATGTCAATTGGATAAGACACAATCAGTTTTTGAATTATATAGAAATAAAAGGCTTCGCCGAGCATGATAAGACCGCAGCATGTCGACCACTGAATAGTGAACAAATGTAATTTTAAGTGAATGTGGACACAGTGAAAGGCTTGATACCTTATAGCTCTGGAACCCTATG
The DNA here is from genome assembly GCA_002080025.1 of Modiolus philippinarum. Lineage (NCBI taxonomy): Eukaryota > Metazoa > Mollusca > Bivalvia > Mytilida > Modiolidae > Modiolus > Modiolus philippinarum. The sequence continues at coordinate 44,240 of MJUU01046924.1, read as the reverse complement.
AGCTATGCCAAAATCTGTTGGCTCACACCTGAAAGCCTACTTCAGGAGGAATCCAATGAAAAAATTCCATTGAAATTCGATGACAAATAAAATTTTTAATTAATTTGCATATTTGCAATTTTGACCCATTTTGGCCCCTTATAGCTTGGAAACGGTAAGAAATATTCCAGTTCTGATGGCAAATACTACTAAAAGCTTGTGTCAAGAGGAATTCAAAGAAACAAACCCCCCTAAATCAGATAAAAAAGAAAATTTTACATAATTTTGAAACTATAGGTACTGTGGCCTGGAGAGCCACAAAATGATACCCCCCACTCCCCATGTAGAAGATCCCCAATATAATTTGTCACTAAAATAGTTATAATTGCAAAATTCCCGGTAAACAGGAAGTAAATAGTTGGCAATCCTAAAATCACTACTTGTAGTATAAGACATCATTATAAACTTGCATACAAAATTTCAAGTTAAAGTGATAATTAGTTACTGAGAAAACTGTTACGAAAATTTTCTACGATTGACAAAAGATCTCGAAAATTAACTGTCGGTAAACAGGAAGTAGATGTCCAGCAATCCTGTAATCGCTACTTGCGGGATAGGACATCATTATAAACTTGCATACAAAATTTCAAGTTGCAGTGATGAGTAGTTACTGAGAAAACTGTTACGAAAATTTTCTACGATTGACAAAAGATCTCGAAAATTAACTAAGTCCGTAAACAAGAAGTAGATGTCCGGCAATCCAGTAATCGCTACTTGCAGTATAGAACATCATTATAAATTTGCATACAAAATTTCAAGTTGCAGTGATGAGTAGTTACTGAGAAAACTGTTACGAAAATTTTCTACGATTGACAAGAGATCTCGAAAATTAACTAAGTCGGTAAACAGGAAGTAGATGTCCAGCAATCCTGAAATCGCTACTTGCAGTATAGGACATCATTATAAACTTGCATACAAAATTTCAAGTTGCAGTGATGAGTAGTTACTGAGAAAACTGTTACGAAAATTTTCTACGATTGACAAAAGATCTCGAAAATTAACGAAGTTGGTAAACAGGAAGTAGATGTCCGGCAATCCTGAAATTGCTACTTGCGGTATAGGACATCATTATAAACTTGCATACAAAATGTCAAGTTGCAGTGATGAGTAATTACTGAGAAAACTTACGAAAATTTTCTAGGATTGACAAAAGATCTCGAAAATTAACTAAGTCGGTAAACAGGAAGTAGATGTCCGGCAATCCTGAAATCACTACTTGCATTATAAACTTGCATACAAAATTTCAAGTTGCAGTGATGAGTAGTTACTGAGAAAACTTACGAAAATTTTCTACGATTGAAAAAAGATCTCGAAAATTAACAAAGTCGGTAAACAGGAAATAGATGTCCGGCAATCCTGAAATCCCTACTTGCGGTATAGGACATCATTATAAACTTGCATACAAAATTTCAAGTTGCAGTGATGAGTAGTTACTGAGAAAACCGTTACGAAAAATTGTTTGCTATCACAGACAGACAGACAGACAGACGGACAGACAGACGGACAGACGGACAGAGTGATTCCTATATACCAACGTTCGTGGGGGGTATAAAAAAAAAAAAAAATGCAATTTTGTCCCCTTTGACCCCTTGTAGCTCAGAAACCGAAAGAGCTATGATAAATTTGTTGACATACTACCGATCGAAAGCTTACAACAAGAATAATCCATAGAAAAATATACCATAAAAATCTGATGAAAGCTAAAAATTTTAGGTTATCATCACATATGCAATGTTGGCCCCGTTTGGCCCCTCATAGCTTGGAAAGGAAAGGAAATACCAAAAATCTGATGTTTGAGTACTATGTTAATTTTTCATAAGGAATCCATTGCAAAAAACTGCATCAAAATCGGACTAAAAATAAAAAAAATTATAATTTTTGAGATTCATCCCTTTAGGGCCCCATTTATCTCAAGAACAGTACATGCAGCATGATATCTATTCATAAACTGCAGATTGGAAATTTCCTCAGGAGCACACTGAAAGAAACCCCAATCAAAATCTGATATAAAATAAATATTCTACAGCCAAATATATGAAAACACCAAATTTGGCCCTTTTTGGCCCTTTTTTAGAAACAGGCAGGGAGGGCCACAATTACCAAAACAAGTTAAAGTTTTTCTTTTGTGCCAAGGAACATAGTGTTAAAATTTCATAAGGATTGATCAACGAGAACTAAAGTTATTAACCAACAAGAATATGTGTCTAACGGACACAATGCCCCGCCTCACAACTCTTTTGAAGAATGTTATATTTCGTGACCAGTAAAGCATGAAGTTGCTTGCATGGAAATATTCTTATTATGATTTTAGTTTGATTGTACCCTAATAGGTATTTAATAAAATTCAAAGATAATAGCATACATCCTTCACAGAAAAGAAACTTAACCTATGGATAAACCTTAAACTATCCCCCTTTTTCCATGACCAGTGATGCATGAAGTTGGTTACATTGGTAAATATTTATAATATTTTTTATTTATTTATATCTCAATGAGTATCTATATAAAGTGTAATGATGATAGCATACATCCTTCATAGAGAAAAAACTTCAAACTGAGGTTAAACCTCATACTACACCCCTTTTTTCCATGATCACTGAAGCATGAAGTTGGTAGCATGGACAAATTTTTATTATGATTTTTGTTTAATTAGATGCAAATGTGTATTTATGTAAAGTTAAATGATAATAGCATACATCCTTCACAGAAAAAAACTTCAACCTATGGGTAAACCTCAAAATATCACGCTTTTTCCTGTGATCAGTGAAGCATGAAGTTGGTAGCATGGATAAATTTTTATTATGATTTTTGTTTAATTAGATGCTAATGTGTATTTTCGTAAAGTTAAATGATAATAGCATACATCCTTCACAGAAAAAAAACTTCAACCTGTGGGTAAACCTCAGAATATCACGCTTTTTCTCGTGATCAGTGAAGCATGAAGTTGATTCCATGGGTGAAATTTTATTATGATTTTTGTTTAATTAGATGCTAATGTGTATTTATGTAAAGTTTAATGATAATAGCATACATCCTTCACAGAAAAAAAAACTTCAACCTGTATGTAAACCTCATACTATCACACTTTTTTCCTCGTGATCAGTGAAGCATGAAGTTGGTTGCATGGGTAAATTTTTATTATGATTTTTGTTTAATTAGATGCTAATGTGTATTTAATTTTATATAAAGTTTAATGATAAAAGCATTCTTCCTTCATAGAAAAAAAATTCAACCTGTGCATACTTTCACACTTTTTTCCCATGATCAGTGAAGCATGAAGTTGGTTGCATAGGAAAAATTTTATTATGATTTTTGTTTAATTAGACTCTAATGTGTATTTATATAAAGTTTCATGATAATAGCATACATCCTCCACAGAAAAAAAATTTAAACCGGTAGGTAAACTTAGCTTGGGACGGACGAACGGACAGACGGACGGACAACCCGAACACTATATGCCCCTCTACTATCGTAGGCGGGGCATAAAAACAAAAGTGTCTACGGTCGACAATGACGACAGCACCATACCATTATACGACCTCAAATTTTTTGCGATCGTATAAAAAGAAGAGAAACAGGGAATGTGTCAAAGAGACAACAACCCAAAGGGGAGTAATAACCAAAGCCACCATAAGATCTTCAATGAATTGTGAGGAAACCCCACACCCAACCCCAGGGCGGAGTTGGCCCCTAAATAAAGAGTAATCAAGTTCAGTGAAAATAAACATCATCCTAGACTCCTATAGACATAAAGTAAACTAATTAGAAAACAGACAAGACACACAAAGGCATTATAAATTTTATAATGTATGTTAATGGTTAAAAACAGTTTTGCACATTTGCTACCAAGGCCAGATGAAAGTTTTTTTCTTTATGTTTGAGCATTTTATGCATCAAACTATAAATCATACATAGCATACCATACATGCAATAAGAGGAGAAAATTGCCTTTGCCAGAAAAAAAAATGTTTTGGTGATTTTGTGTTTTCTTACCTGATGAAGCTACAAATCTACCACACGGTGAAACAGCACCATATACATTATTCATTTGATGTGTATCTATAGTTGAATATACTTCACCTAAAGAGACATATGACATATTAGTAATGGAAAAATTCCAGAAGTTACATGAAGTATCTACAATACAGAACTATGACACACATTGTCTTAAAAAATATGAATATTATCCACATAAATAACCTGAATAATTCAGGCCCTCTCCGTTTCCGATTCTCTCAATTTTTGAGGGCCTGAATTCCCTATGATAATTGGATGTGTCAGCCCCACTCACTGAGTGGTGCCAATCAATGTTCTTTTTCATCTGAGACTGTCCAGATGCAACTTCTGTTGTCAACAATTGAAAACAAATAAACAAATGGCAAGAAAATTTGAGAATTGGCACAAATTTCTTGCAAAAAGGAGTGATTGTTAGGAACAAATACACAATGACCAGACTATTAGGATTAGTAACAAGAGTACCTGCTATGAAAACAAAAAGTTTGGTTTCAAACATCTGACAATCGACTTTCTTTTTTCACTCATATTTTCTTCGAATTACCCATGATGCACTGTGATGCTGACGCATTACAATAGCCAATGCATTCAAGAGTTAATGGAGTGATCAAAGTGAAACGAAATATAAAGACTGGATTATTCGGGTGACCACATAAAACAATTAACTATGTCTAAAACTTACTATTGCTTACAGCGTAAAATATTGTCCACAACAGTTTACCAAAAAAAAGTTTATCAAAATATGCACAAGCATTTCAACATATGATATGCCTAATACTTTTAGTTCAGAATAATTTCATTCAATCAATCATGTTCACTGGCAATTGACAGTTGGCAGACTTGCATGTACCTACCAAAATACATCAGTTGACCATATCTATAAGTTCCTGGACAATTCAATTGAAAGTGGAACTATTTTGCACACATGAAATCCTAAAACAAGGTCAAAATTATCTGAACATATAATATTGTGATACTGGAATATCAATTTCAAATTAAAACTTTGGACCACAGAAAATGTTTGTATGTGTTGCAATTTTAAAGTTGAAAATTTTAATTAGAAGTTTAATGGTGCTAAATCCAAGTCTTGCTTTCAGTGACTTTCCAAAAATGGCTAGAAAACAGCAATTATAAAATAGACAAATTTAAATTGCAATGCAGCTTAGTGTCAAAAAACAACAGAGAAAGGGCATGTTTATTTGTTCTTTTTACTGCAACACTAACAAACATCAATAGACCAAAAGGATCCTATTACAAGCTCAATCAGTTTTCTTTGCAAAATAACACTAATTGCCAATCAACACTATACCAATGCTCTTATTGTTAAATGTATTTGTACCTTTACAGACAATACAATAAATGATATTTATACTACATGCATAATCTTACCTTTTATAGACCATACTATAATAGTTGTATCTGTACTACATGTCATGATAAATTTACCATTACTGGCCACGCCTATATGTATAATGTCTGCTGAATGTTTCTGAAAAACAGAGATAACGCTTCTTTACAAAGCTTATCAGTTAAATATAATGAAAGGACTCAACAAAAACTTAATCGTCAATCATCATTCAAGGAAATTTTAAACGAGTGGTCCTTCAAAAATACAAGTAAACTGACACATCAAGACGGACTATTCCAAATCGCAGAAGTTAAAAACAACATTATTTCAAAGGTGTATTTACATGATTCTGAAAAATATACTTGATCTGTGCTTTCTTGTGCTATACATTAAAATTTAAAAAAATATTCATCAAAGGAAAAATTCCAGTATGACTCAAGTATCAAACTTTTAATTAATGTATGAAATACAAAGCTATAACTGCAAAGTGACAAAAATCAAAGTTACCTGATAAGACAGGTATTTACTGAAACAAAATGACCTAAATAGCAGGTTTGACTGTAATTAGTTGTAATTTCAGACAGGTATTTGCTGATTTTTGTCACTTTGCAATTATAGCTTTGTATTTCATACCTTAATTAAAAGTTCACCTCTCTTATTAGGTCAGATTTTATTGGTCCCAAAGATGACCTTTATAAACTGGTTTGACAGTACACAGCAAAATTACATTTTCAAATTACTTTCATGAGTAAAAATCAAACTTTAAAAAAAAAAAAACAAGAGCTGTCGCCGAATGGCAACCAAGTATACCCCCACTCATTGAACCCTGGACCAAAAATTCATGTTTACACTACATTTTGCAATTAAGTCCATATTTCGTCAAACAAGAAGTACACTTCTGACAGGAGTCAAAATAAGAAGTACCTTACAATTAACCATATAGAGGCTGCATACCAATTTTGTAGAAGCTGAGAAAAATGTGACGAAAAATTCATTTTTTCACTACATTTCGTAACAAAGTCCACATTTCGTCAAACAGGTAGTACACATCTGACAGGACTCAAAATAGGACGTTCTTTACAACTAACCATATAGAGGCTGCATACCAATTTTGAAATCAACCCCCCTCGTAGAAGCCGAGAAAAATGCGACGAAAAATTCATGTTTTCACTACATTTCATTACAAATTCCACATTTAGTCCAACAGGAAGTACACATCTGACAGGACTCAAAATAGGACGTTCCTTACAACTAATCATATAGAGGCTGCATACCAATTTTGAAATCAATCCCCCTAGTAGAAGCTGAGAAAAATGCGACGAAAATTCATGTTTTCACTACATTTCATAATAATGTCCATATTTCGTCCAACAGGAAGTACACATCCGACAGCACTCAAAATAGGGCGTTGCTTACAACTAACCATATAGAGGCTGCATACCAATTTTTAAACCAATCCCCCATGTACAAGCCGAGAAAAATGTGACGAAAAAATTCATGTTTTCACTACATTTCGTATAAACAAAGTCCACATTTCGTCCAACAGGAAGTACACATCTGACAGGACTCAAAATAGGACATTGCTTACAACTAACCATATAGAGGCTGCATACCAATTTTTAAACCAATCCCCCTTGTAGAAGCCGAGAAAAATGTGACGAAAATTCATGTTTTCACTACATTTCGTAACAAAGTCCACATTTTGTCAAACAGGAAGTACACATCCAACAGGACTCAAAACAGGACGATCCTTACAACTAACCATATAGAGGCTTCATACCAATTTTGAAATCAATCCCCCTTGTAGAAGCCGAGAAAAATGCGACGAAAAATTCATGTTTTCACTACATTTCGTAACTAAGTCCACATTTTGTCAAACAGGAAGTACATATCCGACAGGACTCAAAATAGGACATTCCTTACAACTAACCATATAGAGGCTGCATACCAATTTTGAAATCAATCACTCTTGTATAAGCTGAGAAAAATGCAACAAAATTTTTTTCGGACGAATGGACGGACTGACGGACGGACAAGGTGAATCCAGTATACCCCCTCTCTAGCGAGTGGGGTTATAAAAAACACACATATGGAATGAGCAAGGTAGGAGTTTTGGAGACTCCTTAAAGAGAAATAACATTCTTCTGAAATGGGCATTCCCAGTGTAAGACCACAGAGTTAAGACATGCACTCACCTAACTCAGTAAATGACCAATCAAAACTATAAATTTTCATGAATCGACAACACATCACAAATCGTGCAATGACACAATTGAAAGTATGCAGAAATGGGCAGGAACTTCGTGTTGCATTAAAGATTTCTGAACATTGAAAATCATATTTAATGGAAGAAATTTCTACTTACATTTGATCAAAATCCAAGATAGGTATATCTTTCACTTATCCAAGATAGGTATATCTTTCACTAATCCAAGACAGGTATATCTTTCACTCATGTAAGAAATTCTTAGTCTTTTTCTCCGTTTTGCTGTGCTCCACATGAGAATTTCTTACATTCATGAAAGATATCCCATTCTTCCGTAAATAGACCTTTTACATGTAAGACACACTTGTCAAAGATACAAATGTATCCCTTATCTTTAATATGGTCTCGTATAAGAACCATTGATCTACTCTCATGTAAGAAACTATTAATCTTAAGAATGCCACGTAAATTATATATATTTTTGTTCTCAGATCTATAACATAACCAGTACTACTTAATCTGTTATACCGTGGTGGTGGAATTGGGCAGAGGGGCCATTTTTGGGGACACCAGGATTGACCATTTATAACCTAAGGATATCAGGAAAATCAGGCCTATTTGAAGGCCAAAAATTAGGGATAAANAATTTTCTTGGAGGCTGTGAGTTAGCCCAAGATGCACCTGCATGCAAAGTTTGATGACCCTACACTGCATAGTTACTAAGATATATACCCAAATGCGGACACGGACGCGGACGCCGGGGGTACTCAAATAGTCCCCCTCAACTTCGTTGAGGCGAACTAAAAATTAGGGATAAAATGAGGTAGGCTTGTTTTAAGCCATGAGGAATCTGGAGTTTTATGGCAAATTTAACAGGATTTGCAATGATTGGTTTTTTGAACTGATAAAAACACAAACTTCATTATACTTGGTCATGCCTGAATCAGATTTGAACAAACAATAAGAGTTCATTTGCTCATCAGATACTTTTAAATTAGACATTTACAATGTTTCAAAATACATGTATTACATTTTGGAAGAAATAAAATCAAATAGGGATTTTTCACAAAATATGCCTGGGATTTCAGGGATTTAATAATTTATACAATGGGATATCAGGCTGAAAGTTCCTCTCACCCCTCTGTTATACATGTAAATTCACTGTTACCTACCTTTGGAAAATCTAAAGCTGCAGTAATATTGCCAGGAGAGCCATCATCTTTCTTGCCAATACGTAATATTCTAACTGTATTCTCATTCCCTAAACAGACCAGGAAAGCCCTAAAAAAGTATAGAACTATACAATCTTATACATTCATCTAAAATATAAACTGTCACCTTTATTATGTTTGATGATTACTCCTTGCTTTCCCTATTGTAAGATTTAAAATAACACACCTCATTATACATGGACAATTGGAGGACAATTTTTAAAAAGCTATTTAATATAAAAACAAAACAATTTTCTGACCTTAGATTTCTATTATATTGGTTTTCATTTAGTAAAAAAAAACTTTGTGTGTTATGGTGTAATATAAGGTTAACAAAAAAATTTTATATTATTTTTTATTATGTATTTTGTGTTAGTTTTGTACATACTTAGAATCTGGAGAGAACTTTATTCTTGTTCCATGGTCAAGTTCAATCTGTCCACGTATAAATCTAAAAACATAAAAATGTACATTTATGGGCTTATACACTGATAAAATAAATAAGCATTATATCTTTAAAAATAAATTTAATGTATAAAGATCAACTGATGTTTGACAGTATTAAATATATAGTTTCTAAATTTAAAGGAGAACTAATTGATTATGAAGTATCTCACATCCAGTTAAATAAATTTTGAAAATGTTTAAAAATGAGACTTGTCGAGCTTTTAAACATTTGAAATTTTATTAAACAAGATGTGAGAAATTTCATAATTCATGTGTTTAAGTTGTAGAAACTATTTCTGACCTAATGCAAAAACATTCAGAATAGAATTGGCCAGAAATTACACAAGACTTGTGCTCTAACTAGTGAGGAGAAAAAATGTTTTCACAAAGATCAAGAAATGTGAAAACTGTGAAGAAATCAGAGAAATTTCTATCATAATGCAAAGTCAGGATGGGCTCTGCAAAACAAATTTTTCAACTTTTGAAATATGTATTGCCAAACAGAAAGCAACCTCTAAGACTTTGATAATAACTATTTATCCATTACAACTCATCATTTCCCTAGAAATGTCCCAAGACCCTAGAATTACAAACGCCTTAAATTTCTTTATTTCTAACGTGGTATGCATTATATTGTGGTACTTAATTTTCAAGATGCCGTCAAATCACATTGAAATAAGGTTGGTACCATGATAATGTGGGACCCATGATACAATGAGAACATAACATGTTTATGACAACACATAGAACACTAAATGATTGAAATATGTTTTGCCTAAATAGAGATAAATATATATTTTGAGAAATAAATTCATACTTGTGATCTTTCTGGGTAAATTCCTTAGTATTCCACAGCATCACTGATCTATCTGTAAGGAAACAGAAAAAAATATTAGGTCACACTTCTCTTATTTATGCAATCTAAATCTAAGAACTAGGAACTGTACACAATGTACTTAGGTGTAGAATTAACCGCGACACATTATTACTGCTTTCTGATTTTCCTGTTTTTACCTACAATACTGACAGAGTCATACATTATTACTAGTAACTTATTTATAAATTAAGCAAAGTTTGTATTAACATGCAAAAATCTAATTTCAATTTCAATAATTAAAATGTGTAAATTTAATGCTATTTGCTCTGTTTTTTAACCTTTTACAGTGATAATGTCTGTAGAATTCAAAATTGATATTTTTCTGTGAACGGTTGTAGTATGCAGTACAAATTAGTATATATTAGAATTCTTTAGAACTTTGATTGTTTGATGAACAGACAAAAGACTGGAGTTAGGAAGAAGTGCTCATTGCAGTTATGAGAGGAATATTGGAAATTCCATTGAAGAATTGCAAATGTAATGGCATTATCATATTACAATTGAAATTCTTCAATGGGTTAACCAATGCTCCAGGTAATCCTCCATAATTTTTGAAATACAAATTAACATCATATATAATTATGCTTGGTCATCAGTGCATCAAAAAATTCATACTTCAAGAATTAAAATTCAAATCTGCTTGACACTACACACTGGGTCAAAGGTCAAAATAAAATGTCCATACCTTCTGCAGTTGAAATGAGATATTTTCCATTTGGACTAAAATCAAAACTTAATACAGGACTTCCATGACCCTTTAGAATAGTAGCCAACCAGGAGTGACTAAATTGTACATGCTGAACACGCTTGTGTCGTTGAGTTGACTTTGTCTTTTTACTTGATTTTTCAATCTTGTCCGACTTCTTCTTCTCTTCTGTATCTGTTTTCTGGTCTAAAATTAAATAAAACATTAATATTACTTAAGTGGTCCTTTTTTTAACTAATATCTTAAGGTGGACTTAAGTTGTATATATACTTTTTATGAAGCATTTACTGTGAATTGATGCAGAGTTTATTTGATGGTGGAATTGACAAAGGGACTGTCGGGAACGTTGCTGGAAATAATGCTTCAAACTTTTGTACATTGTAATGTCTACAACGACGTTGCTTGGGAATGTCGGGTTGGCTGAAGTCACTTGTTATTAAAATGGTCAAACTTGATGACTGTTGTGTCCAACGTAAAGCCAACAAAACCAGATAGGGACCAATGAAAACAATTCAAGCTGGAGAAACATTCTAGCTATTGAGGTCGAAATATGTTCAAACTTGATCAAAGGCACAACAAAAAGAGTTTGAACTGTTGAAGTTTGAGCCTTTAAAGTTCAATTGTATATAAAATGCAACTTTACACAATCATTTGCATTAGTAGTTTGACAGTGTGGCAGATGCAATGTTGGAAGCAAATCATGCTTACAATTTTGGAGCTCTTGATGATACTGCCAGTCCTTTATTTAGAGGTGGAGTCGGTCCAAATTTTGCAATACATTATCTCAATACTGTAAATATCAACAAGATTTGACATATCCTGATGTGTAATCTTGTATAAAAATAAACCCATTTGAAGGTAAGATACTTGAGATTCCATACAGATACCCTTATTATATAAAGCTTAAGACTATTTCAGTCTTTTTTCTTTGTTCTTGGATGATGATGTCCTAAATAATTTGACTTGCACTTCTTTGATAAAGCATAAATCATTTTAATACTACTGAGATTCAAAATGAAAGTACTGGTATCTTAACCTATCACAAGAATGCAGTTTGTATAACAAGCTGAATCAAAGCATGTACCTCTTTCCCTTGCTGTCATAGCACAGATTTATTGGAGATTGGGAAGATGGGGAACAAAAAGCAACCATGGATTGATACTATGTAGTACTACATTATTTAAACACAAGAATTTTTATCACTTTCATAACTTTGTGTTCTTACTACATCTAGAGATCTCGGACAAAAATGTAGACAATAGACAATATTATAAGCACAAACACATTTACATTAAATGGTTAAGGCAAATATATAAAAGCAGTATGACAATAAAAATGTAAATGTCATTATAAGCAATAAACAGTATTGATGGTGTGACAGTGGTGACAGTGGTATCACATATATATATATATATATATACTGTGAAAGTACTTTTATTCGTGGATGCCAATTTTCGTGGATTGCAGACAAGTTAGTTCATGGATTCTTAAATTCGTGGTTTGAGACTTTACGCTGTACATATCAACGGAAGATTTGTATTTCATTTGGTATCAAATTTCGTGGTTTAAGTCAACCACGAAATCCACGAAAATTGGTATCCCACGAATAATAGTACTTTCACAGTAAGCATATACTATATGAAAGTACTATGGTCCTGGGGTAACAATTTTCATGGATTTGGTGGTTTGCTTTAACCAATAAATTAAGTTCACAACAAAATGTATTTTTTCCTGGTGTTTTTATGCATCAAATTTGAAATAGCGAATTTAAGTACCCATGAAATTGTGACGCTTATGAAAACCTAAAAAAAATTATGTTTACTAATAAAAGTACTTCTACGGTATCTGATTTCATTATATAAATTTTTACCAACTTCCAAACATTGTTTAATAATATTAATAGTTATTTTAAGAATATTGTTTGCATAATAATTAAGAAAATTAGAAATTTCTTTCATGCTAAGGGGATTTGATGAGCTACCATAATATTAGCATTTTTAAAGTTTATCAATTAACGCATTCCTTTGAAGAGCATATTATTATATTAATATAACAAAATTGCAGCAGTGGGAAACAACAGATAATCCCCTAGCCTGTAGCAATTTAATTTCTAAATTAAGTCAAAGTTTCAAAATATTAATTCTCAAAAGCAGCATCACTCTCATATAGATGCATCCACTGACCAACAATGTTTGATGTTCCACATGTAGTATCTCAGATATGAACCTTAATGCAAACAATAACCTGAGTCATTGAAGCATAAAATGAAGGACAGGATGGCCCAATTATAATCTGAAGCTGCATCACTCTCAAAGACACATCCACTGACCAAAGATAACTGATGTGCCACATGTAGAATTTCAGGTATGAACCTTAATGATGTGCCACATGTAGAATTTCAGGTAAGCTTAGCACAAACTATAACCCGAGTCATCGAAGCATAAAATGTATGTCAGGGTGACCCAATTATCATCTGAAGTAGCATAAATCTCCAAGATGCATCCACTGACCAAAGATGATTGATGTGCAACATGTAGAATCTCAGGCATGAACCTTAGTTCAAACTATAACCTGAGTCATTGAAGCAAAAAATGTAGGTAAGAGTGACAAATTATCCTATTGAGCAAAATCACTTTCCTAGATGCATATATTGACCAACGATGATTGATGTGCCACATGTAGTTTCTCAGATATGAACCTTAATGCAAACTTGAGCCATTGAAGCATAAATTGTAGGTCAGGGTGACTCAATTATCACCTGAAGCAGCATCACTCCCCAAGATGCATCAACTGACCTGTGCCACATGTTGAATCTCAGATATGAACCTTTAACACAAACTTTAACCTCAGTCATTGAAGCATAAAATGTTGGTCAGAGTGACCCAATTATCATATGAGGTAGCATTACTCTCAAAAGGAAATACCCTGCTATACAATATCCACAAAAACTACTAATGATGCCAAAAATATATGTCGGCTTAGTACAAAGATACACATAAGTAGCTGACTTTCCAAAAAAAAAAAGCAGAAATGTGAGAATGATAACACAAAATAGGAATAGGAAAACGTAAACAGACTACAATCATAATGATTTCTCAATTATTAAGCAAGTGCCACAACTTTCAGATCAAAGTTTGTGTGAGTAGGTTGACTGAAGCATGCAACAAATGGAGATGTGTTTGAGTAGCAATACATGTATCAGTGTAACTAATTTGTACTTGCTTGACAATCACACCTGTTCAAACTGTAATAAAAACCTCTTGGTTACAGTTCCTATCGTCTGACACCATCTGAGCACCTCTAGTACCCACAACTGTTACAGTACGTAAGCCTTGATTGCCAATCCTTACCACTGACGACACTGTTTCATAAGTATTGACACAAATTTGAGATGTATCATACAATTATAGCCAATTGATGACGTCAATGCAAAAATTTTTTGACATAAGAAATGAATATTGACCAAGGACGAAGTCCAAGTGTCACTATACATTTTCTTGTGTCAAAAAATTTTTGCATTGGCCAAATTCAATAGGCAACACTCATTTCATTATTTTCCATTTTTTCAAAATTTTATTTTTATTGCTTTTTAGTGTTAAAACAAATTGTGTTACATACTTCAAAATAATTAACAGCATGAAACTATATAACAACCATGAATAAAATTCTCATTGAATAATGAATTTCCAATTAATGGAACTAGAAATAGACATATACTGTCTTACACACAAAAACATAGAAAGAAGCCACAGCCTGCTAAGCTCATCTCGTTACACAGCATTGTCACAAGTTGCACATGTCAATAACCAGGAATGGAATATAATCATTCATTTAAACAGATTCAGTCATGCATAAAATGTAGGTCAGAGACAGCATCCCAAGCATGCATTGTTGTTGTCATCTCAAAATGCATCATGCATACCAGTATGGTTGATGTGCGCCATGTCAGTAAGCGGGAATGGACTTTTAACCATTCTACCTAACCAAGTCCCTCATGCATAAAATGTAGGTCAGAGACAGCATCCAAAGCATGCATTCCAGTCCTCATCCCAAAATGCATCATACATACCAATATGGTTGATGTGGGGCATGTCAGTAAACGGGAATGGACTTTAACCATTCTACCTAACCAAGTCGCTCATGTGTAAAATGTAGGTCAGAGACAGCATCTGAAGCATGCATTCCAGTCCTCATCCCAAAATGCATCATGCATACCAATATGGTTGATGTGGGGCATGTCAGCAAGCGGGAATGGACCTAACCAAGTCACTCATGCGTAAAATGTAGGTCAGAGACAGCATCGGAAGCATGCATTCCAGTCCTCATCCCAAAATGCATCATACATACCAGTATGCTTGATGTGGGCCATGTCAGTAAGCGGGAATGGACTTAAACCATTCTATCTAACCAAGTAGCTCATACCTAAAATGTAGGTCAGAGACAGCATCTGAAGCATGCATTGTTGTTGTCATCCCAAAATGCATCATACATACCAGTATGGTTGATGTGGGCCATGTCAGTATGCGGGAATGGACTTTAACCATTCTACCTAACCAAGTTGCTCATGCGTAAAATGTAGGTCAGAGACAGCATCCGAAGCATGCATTCCAGTTGTCTTCCCAAAATGCATCAGGCATACCAATATGGTTGATGTGGGGCATGTCAGTAAGCAGGAATGGACCTTAACCATTCTTCCTAACCGGACACGGACGCCGACGCCAACGCCGACACTAGGGGTATCACATAAGCCCCCCTCACTATCGTGAGGTGAGCTAAAAATGTCATATCAATATTCAATAATTAAGTTTTTGACCACAGCGTTTGTAAAGTTTTTGTTATTGTTTGCACTTGTATGTTACATTAAGAGTCTTGGAACTAATACTACTTGGGATAAAATAAATATAGACCAGACTGACAAATCGTATATAAGAAAACATTGCAGGTTTTTTTAATCCAATTACTTTAATCATCCATCTTTATCACCAGGTCAATACAAAAAGACAATTTGGCTTTTATCTATTATTTAATTTGAATGTAAAACTGATCTATTTTATAGTGAGAGGTCAATATTTACTTTAATTGATGACTCTTGGAAATACACATGATCATGTGACCAACTTTTAACAAATCACAGCACTTTAAAAATATAAGAAAATAATAAACAATATGAATGGTGATTTGGTTGGATGGCATTCCATAAAATCATGGCATTTCAAGTGTCTTAGTTGACATGAAAAAGGAATCCCTAGTTTGATAATGAAGTTTGACTGAAGACAGGCAAAGTAGTTATTGGATAGAAATAATTCCAAGATACCATAAACTGTATACCGTATAACGGGTTATTTTCGCGTCGGCTTTTGTTTGCTATTTTGATGTGAAACAAGAATTTATTCGCTGTGTTAATAGTTTGTGTATTACTGTTTTATCTAATGCATTTGAATGGAAAGTAAAAATTTTGGGGTTGCTAATTTTAGCGCTAGAAGGTCAACAGCGAATATAGCGAAAATTAAACACACACAAAAAATTCCCAATATAGGGTATTAGAGATTTTAGTGAACTTTTTCAATATTATCAAATAATAACTTGAGAAATCAGCAAATCAAAACTTTTGTATAAGTGAGAGGCAATGTTATACAGCAAAAGAAGACAATTTACACACCAAGAAACCCT
>MJUU01046924.1:9251-26042 GCA_002080025.1 Modiolus philippinarum | reverse complement strand
TCGCGTCGGCTTTTGTTTGCTATTTTGATGTGAAACAAGAATTTATTCGCTGTGTTAATAGTTTGTGTATTACTGTTTTATCTAATGCATTTGAATGGAAAGTAAAAATTTTGGGGTTGCTAATTTTAGCGCTAGAAGGTCAACCGCGAATATAGCGAAAATTAAGCACACACAAAAAATTCCCAATATACGGTATTAGAGATTTTAGTGAACTTTTTCAATATTATCAAATAATAACTTGAGAAATCAGCAAATCAAAACTTTTGTATAAGTGAGAGGCAATGTTATACAGCAAAAGAAGACAATTTACACACTAAGAAACCCTTAAAATTATCACATGGAAAAGATCCTGCAAGTCAGAGAGCTCTCTTTCACAGCGGTTGTTTTATTTCAGGTCAAAATAATGCTTGTTTTTTTTTTCAGTCAGAATAATACTGAGAGTTTATAGGGAACAAAGTTGATCACAAAAAATGGTTGATAAGTATGACGGAATTAAACTGACATTGGATTATAGATAAATGTCATTTTTTATTCATTATATTTCTATTCTGCAAAAAGTTAACAGAAAATCACATTTAAAAACTTTCACATATAGTAACATTAAACAAGTATAAAAATCTGATTAAATCAGTCAAAACAACAAAACAAAAAAAAACATGTCACCATGACTTTGTCTGGGGTGAGATAAATACAAACTTGTGAAATACAAAAGTTTAAAAACAAAATGTAGAAAATTTTTAGTCTCAACAGTATTACAAATTTCATTAACAACAAAGTAACATTATTACATATGATCAGGACAAAATACTTTGCCTTTGGCCCAACTGGTCAACACACATTTCATTAATAACAAAGTTACATTCTTACATTACATCTACCATATGATCTGGACAAAATACTTTGCCCTTGGCCCAACTGGTCAAGGCTTGAAGACCAGCTGGAGTTGTAGGGTAATAAATGTGTAGACACCTACAATGTACCCACCAATTACAACCTTCTTTGGAACACTGAACCCAATGACCCTTAAAGTCGTCCTCACTCCCATAAGCAATGCAACAAATTCTACAGTTGTGCTTGTTGTTAGGGTACAACATGTTGGATGTACTGGATTTTATATCCTTCAAATCGCTGTTCAAAGACACTGATTCTCCTGTGAGGTTAGGACGTAATGTCCCACTGATAGGTGGGATCAGCTCTTCTGTGTCAGTATCAGTATCTGAGAGTTCTGGAAAGCCAAGTGATTGGTACGTCTAAAACAATGCAAGAAATTTTTTACTTTGTTTTTATAACATGAAAAAATTCTATAAATAAATATCTGATAAATTAAAACAGTCAGTTCACATTCAAGTTTTGCAAATAATGATTCTTCTCATAAGTAGGACCTATTGTTCATGATATTTACAAAGGCCTTGGCTGAAGTAAATATCATACTTATGGAGCAATAGATCCTTTAATATAACTTGGAATATTTTTAAAAAAAAAACACTGTAAATGCAATTTTATACAGATAAAAGGACTATTATGAACCTAAAAACCTGCACGAATAGATTGGTAACTATAGGCCTTTTCAAAAAATCTTTTAAGTCTGCTCTATGGTTTTGGCATTTAAATACAACTTAGTAGTAGTCTTCCACAGAAGACATGTGTCGCCTGCGTAATAACACAAAAACTAAGTTCCGTCAAAGAGAAAATGGGCATGCAAGAGATCCCAGACCCTCTTACACATTATAGGTCCCATACTGATACTCCATGCCAAAATTGCAGAAGACAGGGATATGTGGTTTCTGAGAAATACTTAAAAATATTTTCAAGACTCAAAAAATATTCTACGTTCAGTCAAACAGGAAGTGGGTATGCCAGAGATTCAAAACTCTATTACACTGTATAGGTCCCCATACTGATACTCCATGCTAAATTACAGTAGGCTGGAAATTGTGGTTCCTGAGTAAAATGTGACAGAATTTTTTTGTGACACCAATTGGCAAAAATATTCTAAGTTCCATCAAACAGGAAGTGGGCAATCCCAAACTTTATTACAATATATACATGTATGTCCATAAATTGATACTCTATACTGAATTGTAGAACGCTGGGATCTGTGGTTCCTGAGAACAATGTTACAGAAATTTTCCTGATGCAAAAAATATTCTAAGTTCCGTCAAACAGGAAGTGGGCATGCAAGAGATCCACAGCTCTTTTACACGGTATAGGTTCCCATACTATCACTCCATGCCAAATTGCAGAAAGCTCAGATACATAGTTCCTGAGAAAAATGTGACAGAAATTTTTGTGACACTGACACAAGACAACGGATAGTGATCCCTATATGTCGCCACTGCGTGAACACAGGCGACACAATGAAACAGTTCTGGTTATCAACACAACACTGCAAATTTTTTGTATCGTGAACACAGTCCACAACATTTTTCCTATTTAGATAATTATATCATTGTTGTCCCCCACCGCAACGCGGAGCAGGGACTTAGAAATGAAGGGCGTTTGTGCGTTCGTCCGTCTGTCACACTTTCTTGTAAGCGCTCTCATGCCTACAAATTATAACAGATTTTCATGAAATTTATACCAAATGTTTATATTACTAATACCTTGGTCAAGTACGAAAATCAGCCTTGGTCAATACTTTTTGACGGAGTTATGGGACTTTGACCAAAATCATAACTCTCGTTTTATCCAAAAATTGACCTTGTAAGTGCTCTTATGCCTACAAATTTATACTGATTTTCATGAAATTTATAACAAATGTTTATACTACTAATACCTTGGTCAAGTTCGAAAATCAGTTTCAATCAAGACTTTTTGAAGGAGTTATGGGACTTTAACCAAAATAACAACATGGTCTTAGCCAAAAATTGACCTTGTAAGCACTCTCATGGCTACAAATTTTGACGGATTCTCATGAAATTCATATACAGTGCAACCTGTCTATACCGACACCTGAGTATTCCGATTTACTGTCAAATCCGACGTAATTTTTGGGTCCCAAAGACAGCTTTTTAATTTTTCTTAACCTGAGTATTCCAACATCCTGTGTAATTCGACATATTTTAGTGGTCCCATGGTGTATCAGATTAGACAGGTTCCCCTGTAACAAATGTTTATACCATTAATACCTTGGTCAAGTTCGAAAATCAGCCTTGGTCGATACTTTTTGACAGAGTTATGGGACTTTGACAAAAGTAACGACACTGTTTTAGCCAAAAATTGACCTTGTAAGCACTCTCATGCCTACAAATTTTGATAGATTCTCATGAAATTTATATCAAATGTTTATACCACTAATACCTTGGTCAAGTTCGAAAATCAGCCTCGGTCAATACCTTTTTAGGGAGTTACGGGACTTTGTCGAAAATAACGACTCTGTTTTATCCAAAAATTTACCTTGTAAGCGCTCTCATGCCTACAAATTTTAACGGATTTTCATGAAATTTATATCAAATGTTTATACTACTAATAACTTGGTCGAGTTCAAAGATCAGTTTCGGTCGAGACTTTTTGACAGAGTTATTGGACATTGACCTAAATAACAACACCTTTTTATCCAAAAATTGATCTTGTAAGCACTCTTATGGCAACAAATTTTGACAGATTTTCATGAAATTTATACCAGATGTTTATACCACTAATACCTTGGTCAAGTTGGAACATCTGCTGTGGTTGATCCTTTTTGTATCCCCATATATTTAATTTTGGAACTGCCCTGAATGTTTGAAAATATTGCAATTTCATATACAGTATACTAGTATATTGCATGAGCGGCGGGGGACCCAGGAATTCTATTCTTGTTTACTTTGACACTGCACTAAAAATGTATTAAGAGTTTAAGTTGTGAATTGCTAGCCAACCGTATGAGTGAAGTGTTTGTATCTCCATTTGATGGGAGAGCACTAATCCAGGAAAAGATAACAACACTTTACGGAAAGGGCTATAACTTATTCTTGCATCTTCATTTGTGAAGGCTATGATACATCAAATCTTTCAGATGACAACTACTAATATGGGAAATATCTACATTGTGGGATTTCCACACAGTTCATTGAAGATCATATGGTAGCTTTGAGTTGTTATTACTCCCTTTTGGGTCTTTGTCTCTTTGACACATTCCCCGTTTCCCAAAAGTATAAATTTAAACATTTGTAGTTTGTATAAAATTCCAAATGGTCACCTAGAATTATCTAGCTTAGTCTTTTTGGATATATCACATGATTTTGACAGATTCTGTGAAAGATGTATTCATGATTATACAATACTCTCGTTTCACATGGTTAAAATGCTTTGAGACCACAAGAGGTATAAAAATGTAATAAACATACGAGCCACTACAAAGAAGATGCCATACTAGGTTGTTCCATATTGCTCTCATCCCGAAATACCAATTTCACCCCTATGAAGGCATGAAAAGAGGCGACAAAGCCTGATGATGTCACATTCATAGAACACAACTTTTTGATTCTACCATAATATTTGCAGTTTTGTTTGCGATGCAATGGTTTCAATTAAATGACATTTCAAAAGTTGAATATGTAGATAATCATAGGCAGCCAAAGGGCTCATCGATAAAAAACATAGGTAATCAAGGATAACAAAGTTCGCCTCGTTATGGCTTGCCTGGATACTGACATACTATCAAAACTGCATGCACATACACACATGCAAGATGATCCTACTATGTACAGTACCTGAGATCTGATCCCTGAAAGAACTTGACCAAATTTTGCCTGGATGCTGACCTACAATCAGAGATGCATGCATGTGCAAGGTTAGATGATCCTACCATGTACAGGGACTGAGATATCAACTCAGATGTAAACTCAAATGTAAGTCAGTCAAGTAGAAAATGTAGGTCAAACTGACTTAATTTTGCCTGGATACTGACCTACCATCAGAGATGCATGCATGTGCAAGGTTAGATGATCCTACCATGTAGAGTGACTGAGATATCAACTCAGATGTAAACTCAGATGTAAGTCAGTCAAGCAGAAAATGTAGGTCAAAGTGATCAAATTTTGCTTAGATGCTGAATTACCATTAGAGATGCATGCATGTGCAAGGTTAGATGATCCTACCATGTACAGTGACCAAGATCTGGACTCGGACCTAAACTTAAATGTAAGTCAGTCAAGCAGAAAATGTAGGTCAAAGTGACCTAATTTTGCCTAGATGCTGACCTTCAATCAGATATGCATGCATGTGCAAGGTTAGATGATCCTACCATGTACAGTGACTGAGATCTGGACTCGGACATAACTTGAATGTAAGTCAGTCAAGCGGAAAATGTAGGTCAAAGTGACCTAATTTTGTCTGGATGCTGACCTATCCATCAGAGATGCATGCATGGGAAAGTTCAGAGGATTGTACCATGTACAGTGACCAAGATCTTAACTCGGACATAAACTTGAATGTAAGTCACTCAAGCGGAAAATGTAGGTCAAAGTGACCTAATTTTGCCTGGATGCTGACCTACCATCAGAGATGCATGTACATGCACAGTTAGACGATCACAAAATGTATAGTTACTGAGATATGAACTTGGATGTAAATTCAAATGCAAGGCACTCAAGTGGAAAATATAGGTCAGAGAGACCTAATTTTCTCGGAGGCTGTGAGATAGACCAAGATGCACCTGCATTCAAAGTTTGGTGACCCTACCCTACATAGTTACCAAGATATATACGTGGACGCGGATTGCGGGGGGGGGTACTCCAATAACCCCCCTCAACTTTGTTTAGGCGAACTAAAAATGTAAAGTAATTGATTCATAAGAAACAATTCATAGTGACTCCAGTTTATCAGTGTTTTATGCCAAGTTTGCAATTTATGTACTATTTTTATACACCTGTCGAAAGACGGATGTATTATGGTATACCCTCAGTCTGTCCGTCTGTCAGTTAACTTTTTTGGTTTATGGAGTTTTTTTCTGTAACGTCTTGACATATTGATTTCATATTTGGTATATGAGTATATCTAGGTGAGATACAGATCAAGTTTGAATTTAGTTCCGCTTGGTTGATTTTGTACAGAGTTTTGGCCCTTTGACTTAGTGAAATTTTGAAAAATATAGGTTTCTGGAGTTTTTTTCTGTAACTGCTCGACATATTGATTTCATATTCGGTAAATGAGTATATCTAGGCAAGATACAGATCAAGTATGAATTTGGTTCCGGTTGGTTGATTTTGTACAGAGTTATGGCCCTTTGACTTAGTGAAATTTTGAAAATACAGGTTCCTGGAGTTTTTTACTTGACATATTAATTTCATATTTGGTATGTGAGTATACCTAGGTGAGATACAGATCAAGTTCGAATTTGGTTCCAGTCGGTTGATTTCATACAGAGTTATGGACTTTGGACTTTGTGAAATTTAATTTTGATATTTGTTAATTGTTATATCTTGGTAAGCCACATATTCTGTTTAATTATTTTTTTCAATCAAATTTTGCTGTGGTCCCACAATGCCATAAAGTTCGACTTGATAGTGGACGAGCATATCATGCGCTCTTAGCGCAGGAGTTTATTGACTCCTGGCTAACACTTGAAGTAAATAACACAACATAAACAGCCTGTCTGGTGTAAAACAATGATAAACAAGTCTCAACAAGTTATTCATCAAATCTACACTACTTCGTCTAATCATGTTTCAATTACCTTAGACTTTCCTCCAAGCCAAGTTGGTAAGATGAGAGTCTTAACATGGGCCCCTGTAGTTTGATGGAGCTCCTTGCTTTTCTTTATTAGAGTTGATGCTCTGGTATTATATGTAGCTGTTCGATACTGGCCTTCCCGCAGAGTGGTAGTGTCAATACCTCCCTCTGGTGTGAAATGCTTTTTGTTGTAAATTCTTGGCTCCGGTTTAAAATGCTCTTTTTTATCGTTTCTTGGCTCTTGTGTGAAATGCTCATAATTGTTGTTTTTTAGCTCTTGTGTGAAATGCTCGTTATTGTTTTTTCTTAGCTCTTGTGTGAAATGCTCGTTGTTGATGTTTCTTGGCTCTGGTGTGAAATGCTCTTTATTGTTGTTCCTTGGCTCTAGTGTGAAATACTTATTGTTTCTTGTCTCTTGTGTGAAATGCTCTTTGTTGTAAATTCTAGCCTCTGGTAAGAAATGCCTTTTTAAGTTTCTTGTGTGTCCACTTCCCACAACTAAAAGAATGATAATTTGTTTGCATGAGTTATTTTGCAATAAAGATTATAAAAAATATTTCTTTAGATTCAACAAGTAACAATGAAAAAATTAATATTTAATTTCATATTTAAACTATGTTATAATTACCCTAAATATCATAGCATCTAATATTAAACTGTAATCATGGATGAAGTGTACATTTGCATAATGATTTTGTTTTAAGGGGATTATCAAAGGGAGAAGACTTTAGGATTTTTGTTCCCTTTAGATCCAAAGTTAAACTTTGTTTCCTACTGGCCTCCATCTTGTATAAATTGAGTGCGTTGCTGCCTGACACAAATTGTAAATTATACATTTTCAAGCGTTCTTTATTTTCATCTTTAACTTGTATTTAATAAATAGTTTATTGCAGGCAGGCTCAGTGTGAATTAGAACTTGGGCAGACCTAATATTTGTCAATAGGGTCTGTAAGTCTGGTCATGTGACCCACGAGAATCCACGATAAACAGGCAATTCGAAAACTTTTCCAAAACATGACATCACAGGATTGTGACGTTCAAATTTTTGTTTGAAACGTCATATATCTTTGTTCAAAATGTAACTTTCTGGTACAAATTTTGATCCCGGAAGTGCCAAAATTGTACAAGACTTACAGGCCCTATATTTTATACCAAGCGACAGCGAAGTATATAATGAAGACAATTATATTGTTTGACCATGTTCCAATTAGCATAGAGCCCAATTGCAATGATCTATTTCTATTCTTATACATGTATGTTTAATAAGTGTATTGAAAATTTGAAGCAGGTTGGTTTTAGAGTACAATATTGGGTTTGAAACTAGAAATAAAATGTGCCGCAAATCTGCATTTAAAAATACATAAACTGACATAGAGAGTTCAATATTCATCATTTTATTAAGTCATGAGCTTATGAAATAATATTATCTTTTATAAAAATATCAAATATGGCTATTTCAAAATCTTAGGGGGTAGAGGTGTGTATTTATGTGATGAAATATGAAAGGTGTACTTTTTTGATGATTTGACGTTGGACAATACTGGAACGCTCTATTGGACTAAGAGCATACATGTATGTTTGTTCACAAAGTGAATGAATCGCACCATATTAAAATGTTAACTTATCATCTTATGCTGATATGTAATTGGATGACTGCTGTTATGGAAGAGTGATGGATATTTATATGGTAGTGGGTTTTATTTTACAAGCATAGTGTGCGTAATTAACCCTAAAGCCAGGTTTAGGAGTAATATTAGACCTCATTACTTCAGCTGATAAATATGGTTTCTCCAAACAGTTAAGGGGTAACTTAGAATCCTGAGATGTTCATCCACCTTCCTGTTCCCATTGGGATCTGATCCTTTGCCAAAGAAGAGCAATAGTCAAGCATGAGATCATATTTAAGATCCTGATATATTTCAAGAGTGTAAGAAATTTCGTCTCTATGGAGTTGAGCGCAGCTAAATGAGATAAAAAGATGTACATTTCTTACATTGGTGAAAGATATCCCAATCTTCAATATTGATCAAATGATATATCTATTTTGTATAAGTGGGAACAGACTTAAACCATTTTACCTAACCAGGTCGCTCATGCATACAATATAGGTCACAGTCAACATACAAAGCATCCATTGCAGTTGTTATCCTAAAATGCATCATACAAACCAATATGTTTGATGTGGGACATGTCAGTAAGCAGGAATGGACTTGTACCATTCTTCCTAACCAGACACGGACATGGAAGCTAATGGTATCATGGAAGCCCCTTGTACTGGTAAACAAACTGGTTGGTAAAAGAACCCTGGGCAACCCACACACAACTCTGGGCAATGGACACTTTACCAATAGCTCCATTTTAATGAATGTGATGTGTCATACATAGCTTACATATATTTATCAAAATCCTGTTGCTGTTAACACGTTTGATTCATTTTATAAACCCTTGGTAGGTTTAAGATTAATATGCTTTTGTAGAACCTGAACCACAGTTCAAAGTATTAAAGGAAAATAACTTACTATTTTTCAGTTTTGAACTCTGTTTTTTGGAGGAAAAAGGACACATCATTTAGATGGTTATAGGTCTCGTTGTCTCATCACCAAAATTACCGATCTTTTCAAAATAACCGATATCTGTATTATCTTTAAATCCGGCCTTCCTGATAATCAGTTTGTTCCAAACTGAATAAGGAGTGGATATATAAAAGGGTGAAACAAGGGGTGTCAGAGGAAGATAAGAAATGACAGCAATAGGTTTGAAAATAATAGGTTTGAGTTTGCTGAAAAATGATCAGGTGACACAAGACATGAGAGGCTCTCAAGAGCCTGTATCGCTCACCTGGGTCCTGCAGCACTATAATTCGCAATTGATAGTCCATCTTTAGTGGTGTATGTACATAAAAATCAGAAACTTTTTATAAAATTTAATTAAAATTGTTCAAGCAGTTTCAGAGAAAATTTTTGAATGCAGTTTCCAAACATAAGGGGCCTATGTTAATCTACGTTCCCTGCTGGCAGCTTTTTAACATAAAACTTTGAAGAGGGTCACATAAGGACTATCATATCAAAATTCTGCTGAAATTGTTCAAGCAGTTTCAGAGGAGAAGATCTTTTTATGCATTTCCCACTGGGTCCAATGTTAAACTAAGTTTTGCTACTGGTGGCCATGTCGTAAGACGGACCAGCACCAAAGTAACAAGCTTGGTCAAAATCTCACAAGTTTCATTTATGCAATGTTTAAATTGAATCCATTCAATGGTTTTCAATGATATCTTTGTATGCCTTTCCCCTTTGGGTCCATTTCATTGCTGGCAGCCATATTGGATGATGGATCAGAACTGAAGTAACAAGTTACTTGGTCAGCTTCTCATATGCAAAGTTTGGATTAAATCTATTAAGCAGTTCTCTAGAAGAAGATCTTTTGTTAAATTAAGTTCACAGCTGGTGACACTTGGTCAGCACCTGACAGGCATCATTCATGTCATGTTTGATTTAAATCCATTCAGCCAGTCAAGTACCTAACCTGTATGAGTTATTACAGAGAAATAACATGCATTTGTTATTACTAATGGAAAAAATTGATAACATATGTATGTTACATGCTTCAAATAGGAATTATGCAGTCATAGTTTTGTTTTAAATGTATGCCATTTTATTATTGCCATTATTGTCTATCAGCATGCTAGGAGTTAAAATCATAGGACTTCTCATAGTTTGCAAATATTGCAAAACATACATATGTTATTACAGGAAAAGTATGCCTGTAATAATAAAAGGGTGTTATTACAGCTACTCTACATCACTTAAAAGTGCTTTCCCCAGACCAAAATAATGCCTAATCAGATTATATCTTAATAACAGTAATTTATGAAAATCAAAGCATGTCAATAGGTTCTGCGCAAGTTTCTTAGTAATTCCCAAGTGTCTAATAAACTAACAAATTTTTAAATCATATTCCTGTAATAACTAACAATTGTTATTACAATTTAAGTTATATCACTTTAGAGCCTTGTCTCATTGATTAACCATGGTTCATCAAAAATGTTTTAACTTAATTGAAAACTGATTTATACAGGCTAAATAATTAGTTTCTGCGCAAATGTCTAAGCAATTCCCTAGTGACAAAATAAAGGTAATATATTAAAGGTTGCTACATACATATGTTATTACAGAATTAGGAATAAAGAGCAGATAACTCAAAACAACATCTGTAATAACACATGCATGTTATTTTTGAGTAATAACTCATACAGGTTAGGTACTTGACTGTCAGCAGTTCTCTAGAAGATCTTTGTGTGCATTTCCCATAGGGTCCAATGCTGTCGGTCATGTAAGATGACAGATTGGCACAAAAGTAATAACACTTGGTCGGCACCTCATAAACATCATTCATGCCAAGTTTGGTTCAATTCCATTAAGTGGTTCTAAAGTAGAAGTTCTTTGTATGCATTTTCCCATAGGGTCCAATGTTAAAATTAAGATCCCCGCTGGCGGCCATGTTGGATGATGGATCGGCACCAAAGTAACAAAACCTTGTCAGCACCTCATAAGCATCATTCATGCCCAGTTTGGTTCAAATCCATTCAGTGGTTCTCAAGAAGAAGTTCTTTGTATGAATTTTCCCATCAGGTCAAATGGTAAGCTAAGTTCCGGGCTGGCAGCCATCTCAGAAGCGGTCGGAAAACTTGAATGTGTTCAATAAAATATAGTCCTTAACATGCTGAACATTTTTGCAACTTAAACTTGACCTCTATCTCAAAGAGTTTTTGAAATATAGGACAAAAAGTAAAAAATCACGAAAAATTTAACCAATAAAGGACCACAACTCATATATGGGTACTTGGATTTTCTTCAAAATATCCATGTGGGTAGATCTTAACATGCTGAACATTTTTGCAATTTAAACTTAACCTCTATCTGTTATAGTTTTTTTAATAAAAAATAAAAAACATCAAAATTTTGAAAATTTTACGGAAAAAGGGCAAGAACTCTTAGACAGGTCATCAGATTTTCTTCAAAATTTCAGCACGGGTAGATCTTCTAATGCTGATCATTTTTACTCCATCAGATTTTTGATATCTGTAACGAGTTTGGAGTTATTTGCCAAAAACTGTAATTTACCCCTATGTTCTATTTTTAGTAACGGCAGCCATGTTGTTTGACCTAAGACATACAAAATAACAAATTTGAAACTAGATACCCTAGTGATGATTCATTTAAAGTTTGGTTCCATTTGACCCAGTGGTTTCAGAGGAGAAGATTTTTTAAAGTAAGCTAACGACGGATGGACAACGGACGGATGGACGACGGATGCCAAGTGATGGCAAAAGCTCACCCTGGCATAGCCAGGTGAGCTAAAAATGGTTGGAGTAAAAAATGATCTTGAGGATGCTTGCTGGTCACTTTTTGGTATTTCTGTCAGATTTTCGAATTTCTCTGATTTTATTCATACTAAAGTATTATAATTTTTTTGTCCACGAACCCCCTCTTTTTGTATGACAAATTCATTTAATACATCTTTTGGGGCATTCTGACATAATTTTTTTAAAGCCTATTTATTTTGTCAAGTTCGTTCATGATTAAACTTACATAACTTATGTTAAACACATGAACAATTCAGGGGAGTTCAGTTTCTGGCCAAATTCATTGAGATCAGCAACTTATTAATTTTTTTCGCTCAAATTTCTTCTTTTTCAGTTTTCTAACATGAAATAACATTTATTTGAAATCCTATTTATTTTGAAATTGACCAGCAAACATCCTTAAATATATTTAACATTGTGTAGGAAAAAGATACCATACAGTTACAATGTATGCATAGAAATTTTTCTAACTCTTTACAACTTTCGATGAATACTATACCAGTGTATACAATTACGGCCTTTTGCAAAGGTGAACATGCTTTAATTTGTTATTGACCTGCAAACCAATTTCACCGAGACCAATGGTCAAGGTGAATGTCTGTGTTTCCAGGTAAATAAATAATTGTATTCGTCTGTGTTCCCAGGTAAATAAATAATTGTATTCATCTATACAAAAGACCACGCTCTGGGTAAAATATTAACGAAAATAATGGCAACCCATATGTAAATCTCCAACAAACCACTGGCGCCCATGAATTATTTCGATTCTAATATGACATTTAATTATCTTCACAGACCTATAGTGTACACGGCAAGGACAGCCATTGCATACGATTTACTGACGTTTTTGTGCACAAAACATATTATGACGTCATCTGTTTCAGCGTAAAAACTGTTGTGAAGTCGCTCATATGTTATTGGAGATTTTCATATGGCTGGTCGTCATGGTTTCCATTGTTCCCATATTAGAATTTATTATATAGTTCAATGTATTATGACGTCAACAAGTGAATATCACTCTTGCAGGTGAATACTTTTATTTATTGAGCTTTTATGATTTAGTTGCCAATATAATAGTGTAAAACCTATACAACTATATAATATCAATAATTAATAATAAATATTATTCTCTTGACTGTACTGGATCATCCAATTAGAATAGGGGAATCAGTATAGTGAGGGGAAATTATCGAAGTTTTCCTACATTGTGTATACACATGTATATAGTTAAATATTAAATTTTTCACCTCCTAAAAGGAAAAGTGCCCAGATGTCCAGATAAGAGAATATGGGTGTCTTTTTCTTAAGTTGATTATATCAAACCCTACATATGAATGTTTGAGTAATCATACACATGTACATGTGATTTCCTTACAAGAACATGAAACAAAGTAAAAATTTAACAGGACAGAAAACACCAAAGGGTCCAAAATTGTCAACAACTGATTTTATTTTACCAGATAAACATTTAAGGACCAGCTGAAAATGCCCAAGGCACATCAACAGGAAAGCCCCATCCTAAGCTTAGATATTTGTATTTTGATACCTTGAATGTTAAAAGCATGCCAAAGAATGTCCTCAAATTTCATCTGAAAAAATAGCAAATCTCCCTGAAAAATCATGGTTATCTCAAAAAGCTATAACGTGTGAAAGTGAGACTGGCTTTGATGATAAACATGATAAAAGAGACAGGATTATCTGCTGTTTAATTATTGTTTAGGACATTTTAAATAATTTCTAATGTAGTATGGACTTTAAATATTTTTTTTATTTTTATAACATTGAACATGTTGCATTGAATTATGTTCAATTTAAATATTTCTTATAGACTTTGAAGAAATATTCAAAAAAGATTGACTATTAATTTGAAAGTTAAAATTTGAAAAATTATTTTTTGTAATTCTCAACAGAAATTATATATTATTTAAGTCGTATAATGATAATGATCATTGTGCTACGCTTTTAAGGAGAACCAACCCTACTTTTAAATCTTCTTAATACAACATGTAGAAGTCATGAAGCCCCTATTTTAACAATATTTAAACTTGTTTTTGAATATAGACATTATAGGTCTGTATGTTGGTTTGCTGGTTGTTTTCATCATATTCATAAACCCATGCAAAGCAACGTTCATAATTCAAAGTTCTTTAATCATGTTAATACTGCAAACATGAAATTATTGTACTGTTACACTCCATTGTAAATAGTGCATATGTATTGTTCTAACATGAATCAAGATTTTCCTTTGATCTTAAGAGATGGCAAACATGAATACTCTTTTGATGATATTGCATCAAACCCTAATGTGTGCCCATAGATCTAGAGTTGAAGTTGACAAAAATGAAATGTAATATCCAACATTAGTGTTCTCCCCAGGCATGTATAGCTTGCAATGACGCCATGCCCTTTTTATGTGATGCCATGCCCTCTTTGGCAGTGCTAATTGATGCCATGCCCTTTTTGTGCCTTACCTCATAACCCCATGCCATAACAATTTCTAAAACGTAAGATTTACTTTCCTGTGTGCTTCATTTGTTTAGTTTAGTAGCTATTACTTATCATGGTTTTTAATTTTGTGGTTTTATACAATCATAGGTAATAATTTGATGTAAATATTATATAGCCTCTGGAAACATTACCAGTTCATTGATATATTGATTGTTTCCAGTCATCTGTTGATTGCATAATTACCTGTTGTCACCTGTCGGTATGTTCCAACAATTTGTGACAAGTCCAAGCCCTATTAATGACTTGTTAGAGTATAAAAATACACCAATAATTGATAGTGTTGATGGTTTTTAATAAGAATCAACACATATTTTCATTAACAGACCTACCTGGCTAACACAAAAAAATGGATACAATTACGAAATTTAGATGTTGAGTTACTTCCCCTTTTCAATGTTTTTAAAAACACTTAAAGAGGCTTTTGACCATGTTGACTGTTACTTTTCATTAAAAATTATTTAATAATTTTTATAAAAAAAATTGTAAAGGTTCCGCTGAACCTAATGTCTCGCCCGCTCACTATATTGTCATTATAATTTGGCCTATATTTAGATGAGGTTGCTAGGCAGAATTTCAAGAAATATCTGATCTTAGAGACTTCCATACTAAAATTGGTATCAGCTAATTTTTTAAATGACTGTTTTCAATGAAATGTTTGCAAAAAATGTTTGGTTGCTAAGCAGAATTCAAAAAATAAATGGTCTTTTAAAGTTTTATAAAATTTTCCACGATTGGAATCCAGAATTTTAGAAATTTCACTATATAAAATAATTATTCCTACTGTAAGGAACTGAAAAAGATATGGTTGTTAGGTAGAATTCCAAAAAATAACAGATCTTTGAGAGTTTCAGGAAATTTACCCAAAAAAGAATCAAAGATTTTTGCAATTTGACTTTTGAAAATCATCATTTTAACTGAAAGGAACCAAAAAAATTATGGTTGCTAGGTAGAATTCCAAAAATTAACGGGTCTTTGAGAGTTCCAGGTATGTAAAACAAAACTGGAATCAAAAACTTTGGCAATTCATTTCCGTATTGTTTGTTTGATTCAAATTTACTAAAAAAGCATTGTTGCTAAGAAGAATTTCCAAAAATAGCTTGTCTTTGAGAGTTTCAGGAAATTTGGAACCATATTATTTAATTCTTTAGTGTTACAAATTATGCTTGATATTAAAGCATTGTTTAAATTTGGAACTGAATGCAAAAATTTCAAAAATTATTGGTCTTTGACATTTTCAGGAAATTCACCAAAGTTGGAACCGGAATCAAAATTCCAACAGCCTGTTACACATCAGCTTATTTTATGCAGGACTGTCAATTTCAATGTAATTCTATTTAGATTCAAAGACTCTGTTCTACTTCTTAACAACTAACATAGAAATTTTTTAGAAAAAAAACTAAAAGGGCTACGCCGAGCGCAGCATGATACAACTGCAGCATGTCGTCCACTGAAATTTGAAAAAGTGTAATTTAAAGTGAGTATGGACACTGGAAAGAGCTTGACACAATAATTAGATGGACGCAATAAGGAGATTGACCGAGTAATTAGCTGGACACAAACTAGGGAAAATAAATATTAGCCCTTATGACTCCTTATGATTCCTCTTTGACCCTCTATAGCTCAGAAACGGTAAGAGCTACGCCCAATCCATTGACATGATGCTGAAAGCTTATATCAAGAGGAATCAAAAGAAAACAAGATGTGTTTGTGAAACACTACATATGCCCCCTATGACCTTGACCTTTGACCTTTGACCTAATATTTTTTTGCATATTTATGTTCCTCTTGACTAGACCTATACACTTGCCAAGTATCAAAAGTCTACCTTATATAGTTCAAAAGTTATAGCCAAGGTTAAAGTTTCGGACGCACAGACAGACAGACAGACAGACAGACAGTCAGACAGGACAAAAACAATATGCCCCCAGATCCTCGATCTGGGGGCATAAAAATCCCATCCAAATGCGATGAAAAATAAAAATTTAAGGTAATCTGTAAATTTACGATTTTGGCCCCCTTCGGCCCCTCATAGCTCGGGAACGGCAAGAGCTACATCAAATCCGTTGAATACTACTGAAAGCTTACATCAAGTAGAATCCAAAGAAAAAAATCCCATCGAAATCCGACGAAAAATAAATTTTTTAGGTAATCTGTAAATTTACGATTTTGGCCCCCTTCGGCCTTCATAGCTCGGAAACGGTAAGAGCTACGCCAAATCTGCTGACATATTACTGAAAGCTTACATAAAGAGGAATCAAAGAATAAAA
>MJUU01046922.1:147820-158668 GCA_002080025.1 Modiolus philippinarum | reverse complement strand
TTATTGTGTCCAGCAAATTACTGTGTCCACATTCATTTTAGTTTACACTTGTTCAAATTTCAGTGGTCGACATGCTGCGGTCGTATCATGCTGCGCTTGGTGTATCCCTTTATTCATAGGTTGAATAGTCATTTAATCTTTAAACAATTTTGTAAAAATTGCACAGAAGCTAGATAATGGTAAAAAAAAATTACCTCCAGCATTTATGTATTTTTTCCGTATTGGGACTTAGTTTTTTGCGCAGAAAATGAAATGTTAACCCACAAATTTAAGGTTTTTTAGACGTTGAAAAAAAATATTAAACCTTATTGAAATATCATAAAAACTGGTCAGAATCTAGAAAATGTTCCGAAAATTATCTCCAGATGAAACATTTTAAAATTTATTCTTTTTCATTTTTCCGTACTTTTCCGTATTTTGACTTAGTTTTTTTTCTTTGCAAAAAATAAATATACAAATAAATAAATAAATAAATAAATAAAATGAATGTTAACCCACAGATTAATTTTTTTAGAAGTTGAATAAAGTTATTAAATCTTATTTGAATTTATTGAAAAGTGGTCAGAAGTTAGATGATGGTCAGAAAATTATCTCCAGCTGAAAAATTTTGAAATTTTTATTTTTTTTTCCATATTTTTGCGTATTCGGACTTAGTTATTTGCAAAAAATTTCAATATTAATCCACAGATAAAAGTTCTTCAGAAAGTGAATTATGTATTTGTGTCGTAAGAGAATTTCATTAAAATTGAACATTGCTGCATGCAGTGTGCAGATATGTAACAAAATGCAAGCTGTTGGAATTTTCATTCTGATTCCAACTTTGGTAAATTTACTGAAATTATCGAAGACCACTAATTTTTTATATTTTTGCAAATGCAATCTTTGATACCGAGCATAATTTTGAACGTGTAAGAAATAAAAACAGGGTTCCAACATTGGTAAATTTGGTAAATTTCCTGAAACTGTCCAAGACCTGCAATTTTTTGAAATTCTTCGTAGCAACCATGGTTTTTTGAGTGAATTTGAAATAAACAATGAATAAAACTGCAAAATTTTTTTATTCCGATTTTTGGTAAAAATCCTTGAACTCTCTTAGACCAATAAATTTTTGGAATTCTACCTTGCAACCATACTTTTTAAAAAATATATTGATGAAAACAGTAATTTTCAATAATGAAATTGCAAAAATATTGGATTCCAATTGTGGTAAATTTCCTGATAGTCTTCAAGATCTGTTATTTTTTTTTTTTGGAATTCTGCCTGGCAACCTTACCATTTTAAATACATTTTGGTGAAAACAGTCATTTTGAATACTTGAAGTATTTGATTCCAATTTTGGTAAATTTCCTAAAACTCTTAATTTGGAATACAGAAAATATATAAACGTTAATATTGTCCTAAAATATAATGATACTTTACTGAGCAGGTTCCGAGGAACCTTTACGAATTTTTTAGTTTCCGTTCCAGATTTCACCGTTAATTTAAAAATATTGAAATTAAACCACTGAAAAAAGTCCTGGACTAAAATTTAATAAATAATGGTAAAGCATTTTGCATGCTTAGATAGACCAAAAGTGAGTTAAGGTACCAAGTTTTGATGAAAATCGATTTTGAAACCGATTTGAAAAAGCATTAATTACCATTTAACATTTTTAACGGTTTAGTTTCAAAATTGTTAAATCACTACCGAAGCAAAAATTTAAAATGATAATGAAAATGAAAGCATTTTCATGCAGGATTCCATCAATTTTGCCAAATCAAGTATCGATTGTATACGATGCAACCATAGCATCATGAGAATGTCAAACATCGCGCATGATACATCGTCATCAATTATTTCAACATATTGTTAAAAATTACGAATGCAAATAAGAATCCTTACATCCTTCTAAAGCTTCCATTCACTTTTAATTTCTTTCAAAAGGTTGTGCAAGATAACACCAATTAATGCATTGTCAATTTTATGTTAACTGGCGTTCGCAGCTATGCATGATCTGGTTTGAGTCGTCTAGAATATGCTTTTGCTCAGTTGCATGTTGTAATTGTGAGCAAATCGAGTTAAATCGGATATTGGAATTAATTTTCTTACTTACTGGATACATTATTGTAAATTCAGTTCGTTAATCTGCAACTCACTCAGAACTACAAGTCGCATCCCAAACAAATTTGCAGGATATGTTTTTCTTATGATCTAGTTGTGCGCCTTATACTTAAAATTGTGATTGTACAGATTTTAGAGGTTCACTGAGCCAAAAATGGTTCTTCTTTACTAGTGCATGCGACACAACTGTTCCTTAGACAAATGTTAGAACACCCGTAATTTTTATATTGTCTAAAAGTAATATACAATTACCACCCTAGATAGTGTGTGACCCAGCAATTTCTCTCCCCGAGATATTAAGGTCAACCGAATTTTCTTGTTCACCGGTTGACCTTCCCATGCGACCCAACGCTAGCCGGTTGAACCAGCGAAATCTCAAATGTCATGTGACACGATTTGAACAAATCAGACTATGGATATTTAAATGAGTATATAATATTAAGCAATAACAAAAAGCATAAACTGATAAGAGATCACCTGAAGTATGTGAAAAGCGTTTTGCTTTTTGAGCGATACAGGCTCAGCTTCCGAGTCTCGTCCACATCATATATCTTGGTAACTATGCAGGGTGTTTACATGCGTGCGTGCGTCTTGTTGACTCGTAGCTGTTTACGAAAACTAAGTCTTTTTGATATTTTTTGGCTTGATTGCCTTACATTCAATTTTAAATCAGAATTTACATCTCGATTGCTGTGCATGATAGGTTCATTGCATGCATCAGTGGTGGTTTGTCGGCATGCAGCCATAATTTGGTCACCTTGACCAATATTTTCTGCATGATTTATTCAGTTTTCTCTATGAGTAACTGCTTATCTGACTTTGCATGTGCATGCACCTTTATTTGGTGGGGCAAAACTAGTTCGCTTGATCAACATTTTTTCATTCCAGTCTACGGCTGAGGTCATCTAAGTTAAAGGACATGGTATTTCCTCTTAATCTTTATATGCATGCACCTCCAATTTTAGGTCAACATGTTTTATTTTCTGCTCCAAATTGTGGGCAAGGTGATAAATCGGATCGGGCTAAACTAACCTTAATTGCAGCACATTCTAGTTCTTTAGATTTCAATGTCTATTAGTGCATATATAAAATCACCGTCTGCCAATTTACAAGTTGAAACAAAATATATGCGACTGTCTTAATTTTTTTATGCCCCCCCCAGCATAAAAGGCGACGGGACCATCAGGTTTTACCCTTGTCCGTCCGTTCGTACGTCCGAAATTTTTGTCAAGGATTTCCCAGCTTTTGAATGCAGTAATGATTTGATTGATTTGGTCTGAAGCTTTGGGATGATGCGTTGTACCTCGAGTCCGTCACTCATTTACTTCCTGTTTGCCGATAACTTGTGTTTTCCCCATTATAGGCATATATTGAACATTTCCGTCAAGGATTTCTAGGCTTGTGTATGCAGTATTGATTTGATAATGGGTCTGAAGCTTTGTATGATGAGTAGTAATGTGTCTCCTCTTATTGATGTCCGTCACTGATCTTCTTCCTGTTTGCCAAAAAGTTTTGTTTTTTCCCCTTATAGGCATATATTGACAATTTCGTCAAGGACTTTCAGCTTGTGTATACAGTAATAATTGATATTTGATCTGAAGCTTTGGTATGATGAGTTGTACGATATCTCTTCTTTTCAAATCCCTCACTCCACGACTTTCTGTATGTAGTTATGATTTGATATTTGGTCAGAAGCATTGGTATTATAAGTTGTGTCGTGTCTCCCTCTTTTCAAGTCCGCTACTCATCTGCAACCTGTTTTCAAATAACTCGAATATATCGAAAATTTTTGTCAATGATTGTAGTAGTGTTTGATATATAGTCTGGAGCTTTTGTATGATGAGTTGTACCTTGGCTCCCCATGCATTTGAAGTCCTTCACTCATCTACTTTCCGTTTGCTTATAATTTTAATTTTTTTTCTATTTAAAAATTTGAAAAAAAATTCTCAGTTTCGTAATGTACAAGTAGTAATGATTTGATATTTAGTATGAGTTGGACCCTGCCTACCCTTTTAAAGGGACTTCATATGTTGTAATTGTTATGCTCATATGGGCCCTTTGATTGGGAAATAAAGAATGTATTTGTATGGTTAACGGACTTAGTTAGTTTGACACATTTTGCATTATATAATAGTTTGTCGAAGTTTTCTCTGCAGTCTTGTTTTCTGAATAAAATATCAACCGGGGGCATCCGTGTCTGATGGACACATTTTCTTTTATTTATATTTTTATCTGTCGTAGCAAGTTCCCGTGGTCACGATTTCTGTAATTTCTCACTTTTAATGGGTACTTAGTATAGCAAAGCTTTGATATGGCATCTCTAATATTACAAAAAATAGTAAGTGTATGTAATATTCCAAAAAAGCTTTACTTTTAAAGTAAATCGCTTAAATGCAACATTTTTTGTCCACAGGTAGCTCATGGTGGAAACTTTCCAGCATCATGTTCAAATGACATTGACTTCATGAAAATTTCAAAATCATTTCAAAAACCAGTCCTTATCTTAAGTTTGTAATGCAAAGATTCATTATATTTTGTGTATTGATGTATCTTATTGGGTACATGCCAGTCTGCTACTTAATTGTGAGTTGACATCGACCTCATTTGAACGGTTAATTGACTTTCTAAATTCTTCGACGTAGTTTTACATTCAAGTCAAATTCTGAGCCATTGTAATGTAGAGAGATACCATATATTGTGTATTGCCACATCTTAATTGGTATATGCCAGTTTGACACCTGTCACGTAACCTTGACCTCAATTTTCATAGTACAGTGACTTCATTAATTTTTTGTATGGTCATGTCCAATTCTCAGCAATTGTAACAGCTAGACTGTCCATGCATACTAGGTGTATTGTAACGTCTTATAGGATATATATCAGTCTGTCAAGTAACCTTGACACCTGTAGTGTAACCTTGACCCCAATTTCATGGTTCTTGTTTATTTTTAATGGTCATGTCCATTTCTCAGCATCTGTAGCACCTAGACAGTCCTTAATTGGTCTATGGTTATTAACTTACATCTTGACGTGTAAATGCCAATCTGAAATGTGTTTTGTAACCTTGACCTCAATTTCATGGTCCAATGACTTTATTTTTATATGACCGCAAAAAAATGTGGTCATATAATGGTATGGCGCTGTCGTTGTTATCGTCGTCGTCGTAGCCTGCGTTGTCGTCTGTAGACACTTGCTTTTGGTCAATAACTAAAGTAACAGTAAATATATGCTTTTCCGATAGGGTCCAATGTTAAACTATGTCATGCGACGACGGCCGTGTTTTTTAGCTGATGGGGAAAAAAATCGGCAATCTAAATAAAGGACCTTCCATACAACATTCCTGTAAAGTTTGGATCAGTTTTCTTCAGTAGCTTCAGAGGAGATAGCAAATATATGCTTTTCCCATTGGGTCCAATGTTAAACTATGTTCTGCGCTGGCGGCCATGTATTTTAGCGGATCGGGAAAATTTCGGCAATATAAATAGAGGACCTTCCATACATCATTCTTTTAAAGTTTGGTTCAATTTGCTTTAGTAGCCTTAGAAACGATAGAACATAAATGCTTTTCCCATAGGGTCCTAGGTTTAACTATGTTCTGCGCTAGCGGCTATGTTTTTAACAGATCAGAAAATTTTCGTCTATCTATTTGAAGGACCTTCGTTATATCATTCCTGTAAAGTTTGGTTCAATTTGCTTCAGTAGCTTCAGAGGAGATAGCAAATATATGCTTTTTCCATAGGGTCCCATGTTAAACTATGTTCTGTGCAGGCGGCCATGTTTTTTATGGGATCAGAAAATTTTCGGCATTCTATGTGAACGACCTTCCATACATCATTCCTGTAAAGTTTAGTTCAATTTACTAAAGTAGCTTCAGAGGAGATAGCAAATATGTTTTTCCCATAGGGTACCATGTTAAACTATGTTCTGCGCCAGCGGCCATGTTTATTAGCGGATTAGAAAAAATTCGACAATCTACACATAAGACCTTCCATACATTATTCCTGTAAAGTTTGGTCCAATTTGCTCTTGTAGCTTCAGAGGAGATAGTAAATATATGCTTTTCCCCATAGGGTCCAATGTGAAACCCAAGTTCAGTGCTGTCGGCCGTGTTTTTTTTTTTTTTTTTTTGGCGNGAAAAAAATCGGCAAATTAAGTAAAGGACCTTCCATACATCATTTCTGTAAAGTTTGGTCAAAATTGGTCCAGTGGTTTCTGATGAGATAGTCAAAATGTAAAAAGTTTACGGACGGACGGACGACGGACATAAAGTGGTGGCAAAAGCTCACATAGTCTTTTAGGCCAGGTGAGCAAAAAAGGGCCAAAAGTGGAAAAATTTGGTGTTCTAACACAATTGGCTGTAGAATTTTTATTATTTATCAAAGTTTGATGGGGTTTCAGTGTGCTCTCGAGGAAATTTCGAATCAGTAGTGTGTCGACGGATTTCACGTCACATGTACCGTTCATGAGATAAATGGGGCTCAAAAGGGGCGAATCTCAAAATTTTTAGTTTATTATGTCTAGTCGGAAATGCATTCCTTATGAAAAATTAACATGCTATTAGATATTTGTGTAGCGTGTAACCTTTAAAACAAACAATATCACTGGGTTCGTTCCAGTATAAACTTAGGATCTGTCAATATACAGTTTGTTATAGAACTATAATTGAAACAATACCGAAACTTTAATTGAAAGAATATCAAAACCAATCAACTAAGTTATGTACAGGGCTCCTTGCAAATCAATTAATGTTGCTAAAACTATCACACCAAACCAATCTCTATTATATAACTAAACTAAAACTACCGTATATAAAACAACTAATCTGGATATATACAAACACCCCGTTTCGGAACCTTTTTAAACCACATACACCTTCAACTCTAACATGGCTCTAAACCAAACGAGGTTCTCTTAGTTGTAACCACTGGTTTCAACACCGGACCCTGCAAAAGGCAACCCCAACACTCACTTCATGAACAATCACAAACCTATGTGGGTCATAAGTTGTCGCCAAAGGGACAACACCAAACCCAGCAAACGGCTGTATTGTTCGAAACCCAACCAGCGTGGTTCTGTCCAAGAACAGAACAATTTCTCCCATGCAACGTGGCCCTTAAGTACTTCAGACGCGGACGCGCCAGAGAGCACTCCTGAATCAACCAATCAGAATCGCCGAAAATCGCCTTTTGTAATTTTTATCTGTATGATTCCTTTTACATTTAAATAAACCGATTTGAATG
Source organism: Modiolus philippinarum (assembly GCA_002080025.1). Lineage (NCBI taxonomy): Eukaryota > Metazoa > Mollusca > Bivalvia > Mytilida > Modiolidae > Modiolus > Modiolus philippinarum. The sequence continues at coordinate 151,327 of MJUU01046922.1, read as the reverse complement.
AAAATGAGCATCTGCATAAGCTATGAATAACAAATGAAAATGTATCAGTCACGATTTACTTGAAACAGTTAGCTGTTGATAAATTTCCAAATATATCCAGTTTGGTTTCCATGATAAACAATCCAGGTAAGTTTTGGTAGTAACTTTACTGTTGATTTAATTAAACAAGAGCTGGATGATTTTTCTAATTTCGCTACACTTGCTAACGTGTTTCCTTTTGGAGTTCGAGCGACCAAACGGGGCCAAAATTGCAAATTTGCAGATTAGGTAAAGTGTCAATTTTTCATTGGATTTCTTTACATTCCTGTTGTTGTAATCTTTCAGTACAGTAGTAACAAATTTTGTGCATTCCTTACGGTTTCTCAGAGGGGCTAAAATTATAATTTTTTTAAATATGTAAAAGCTTTATTTTTAAATGGATTTCGATTGAACTTTTTTCTTTTGATTCATCTTGATGTAAGTTTTCACAGGTATGTCAATGGATTTCCCTAGCACTTACGGTTTCCCATCTTCGCTAGCTAAGGGTTACGATCCGATTATCTCCTCTTCACCCTTGGCAGATCTAGCCATATTTTTGGAGACACAAGTCTAAAATTATCTCCCTTTGAGTAAGATTTTCAGCATGATTTATTGTAAAAATTAAAGATAATTTATGATATCTAATAATGTCAAAATTCAAGAAAATACTTATTTCAAGGAAAATGAACCCCCAAAAGTAAAGAAACATTAAAAATCCTTGGAATTTTGCAAAATTAAAAAATCAATACAAACTTTATTTTAAGTTTTATTGTCATTTCATATATTAGAATTATGAATTCCTGTATTCTGATTGGATGCAGCCATGTCCAACTGCAACCAATCAAATCTGTGGATTTGAAGCTTCAGAAATCGAGCTAGATCTGCCAAGGGTGAAGAGGAGATGATCGGAACGTAACCCTTGGCTAGCGAAGATGACGGTTTCCGAGCGTAAAGAGATCAAAGGGGCCAAAATTGCATTTTTCCGAAATATGTAAAAATCTTTATTTCTCATCGGATTTGGATGGGATTTTTTTTTCTTTGGATTTCTTTTGATATAAGCAATCGGTAGTATATCAACAGATTTAGCATAATTCTTACTGTTCCAAGCTTTCATGGATTAAAAGGGCTAAATCAATATTCCTTAGTTTGTGTCCAGCTAATTACTTTGTCAAACTCCTTATTTTGTGCATCTAGTAACTGTGTTAAGCTCTTAACTGTGTCCACAATCACTTTATATTACACTTGATCAAATTTCAGTTGTCGACAAGTTGCGGTTGGCGTAGCGCTTATTGTTTTTTACATGTCCATTTCTCAGCAATCGTAACACTTAGAGTGTCAATATTAGGTTTGTTGTTGCATCTTAGTAGGTACATGGCAGTCCGACACCTGTCCAGTAACCTATACCTTAGTTACTGGACCTTAATTTCATGGTTGATTGACTTTGATCATTTTTATAAATTTATGTTCATTTCTTAACCAATTGTAACAGCTAGAAATTCCGTATTAGGATTGTTTTTACATCGTAGTAAATACATGGCAGTCTTAAACCTGTCAAGTAAACATGACCTTAATTTCACGATTCTGGGACTTAAGGGAGTACGAGCATCAGATTTCAGAAGCATTCTATATCCTTGGGTTTTAACCATTCAAACAGTGCTAATTTTTTTTTTGCACATGGATCACATTTTCTTGGTCAGAAGTCACTTTGAGATACATAAAATAGACTATGTATAAAATTTAATCAACTTCCAATCATAATTTCATATATTTAAAGCCCTATAAACATCTTATGCAAATTGAAGGAAACTCTAGGAGATCTGTTTCCCGCCAAAATTTTGACGTCTTATATCTCAAAAATTCCTACATGGATTTTCAAAATTTTTTGCTCAGGTTGTTCCATTAGTAGTGCTATTCAAAACAAAAGGTCAGAATTTTAATTCTAATTACAAAATTTCTGACACTCGTACTCCCATCAGCTATTTTTGTTTTACAATCAAGTTCATTTCTCAGCAGATGTGAATAGTCTGTTATATGTCGATCTGACAACTGATTTACCATGCACGATTAAGGTGAGTGATATTTGTGGTACCGATTTGTCTCTGTTGATTTTTGAAAGTGATTACAAAAGTTTTTCAAAATTTTACCTTGGTACTGTTTTACTGTTAAGGCGAGTGATGTTCGTCTTACCGATTTGTCTCTGTTGATGACTGAATGCTAAAGTAATTACCAAAGTTTTTTTCAAAATTTTACCATGGTACTGTTTTAGGATTAGAGAAGTAATACGTACCAGGATTTTCTAATTGGTTTTGTCTTAGGGTTAGAAATGACACTTGCCAATCAGCTATCAAACCGATTTTCTTTTTTTTTAAATAGTAATGGTGCATTACATGGTACCCCGCCACGTTTCACAAAATTTCAAGTAAAAAGGGGCATAACTCTAGAACTATGTGTACCAGTGTACCCAAAATTATACCTGGCCTGTGTTTTGTGGTAAATAATTTACATACCAAGTTTGAAGACAGTATGTTATTTCATTCACAATTGATGAGTACAAAACCCTAAAATTTGCAAAATTTCAAAGTTTCAAGGGCATAACTCCAGAACTCCCTGGACCTTTAAACCCAAAATCGAACTTGACCTGAGTTTTGTAGTAAACAATTTACATACCAAGTTTGAAGACCTTGTGTTATTTTTTCACTAGTTTTCAGTCGGAAACCTTCGGGGGACGGACGGACACACGATTGAGGGTATCACATTATACCTCGCCACTACGTGTGGCGGGGTATAAAAGGAATGCTTCATTAACAGTGTGACGGGTGCTGATATCAGAGCAAGTCGTGCTTATCCTTACAGAGCACGTGATGTCAATCTCGGTTTCATTTGAGTACCTTTGTTTTAAATGATGTGTTTCTGCGTTTTGTTTCCTGTCTGGCGTCATTATTTTCTGTTTTCGTTTTGGCCATGTCTTTGGACTTTGAATTTTGTAATCATTAATCCTTTGTTACTTTAATATTCTACTGCCGTTGTTTCAAAAGTGAAACAGGTATGAATTTTCTCAGTCTTCCTTTTAAAATTCGCCATAAATAGACAACACACTTATTAATATTCAGGCGAGACGTATAGATCTATGTCTACATTTGTTTGTATATATATGTGATTTTCTTTTCGAATTTGCTCAGCTTCGATTTTTTGTTTCGCCTGCCGGCACCTTATAGTGCAGAACTGCCACACTGGCATTGAACCGACATTGCTTATCGCCTCTGCGTCTGTCTCCCCCAATCCACCTCTACAGCACTTTCACATACAGTTTGGTACCAAACTAGCAGGAATGCTTCAGTACATATTGTAGGTGTGCACATTGTGCATTCCAGACTCACTGTGTTTAACACGCGGTGAAATACATCTTAAGTGTGATGTGGTTGTAGCACGTGTTCTGTGTAGCCCTATCCGGTTAGGCACGGACCATTTGATACTCGGGGGGGGGGGGGG